>JAUJYS010004390.1:0-12027 GCA_033995665.1 Melogona broelemanni | reverse complement strand
AGCTAGTTTCCAAGGCCAAACCTAACATGAAGCCGGCGAGACCGTGAAAGTTGAAGTTCGACCGACGGTGTAAGCCACTGCAGGACGAGCTAATTGGTTTCCGGGGCTTAATACAAAACGCACGACCGCACTACGCCTTCGCAATTCACGGCTGGCTGCGAAATCGGCCATCGACATCTTAAGCGTACAGGGTGTCTGCCTAATTGCATGTTCTAGTTCTATTTTTTTTGGCTTCACCTGCACGTTAGATGTGGCAGAGCGCCTAAAGTTTCAGTTTTGTTTTCTGAAAACTGAAAGAGACGAGAACCAAATGTCAAGACGATTCCGGTGTTCCGATATCGAGACCAGCAAATTATCAAGATCCAAATAATGGTTTTGGGAAATCTCGACGACAATAAACATTATAATTTCACAATCACAATATCAGAATTTCTTAATATCCATATTTATCGTTCAGCCTTTTTGCTCCTAATTTTTGAAAGAAGATAAACATTTAGTAGAATGTCGATAATGTGTTTAATATTAAAAGAATCTGAATTTTTTACGGTTGCTACGGAGAAATTAAATGAATTTATCAGTGCTTCCGTATATGCGATTAAAAACATTCAGGTATATCAGGATAGGATACAAATATTTTCTAAATGCAGTTCTAACTGGTTACATTAAATATCGTCTCAAATTAAATTAATGTTACTATTTCATACGGTCGAAACAAAAATAGAACTACGCAAAACTTTTCTTCCGATGCGTGCGTGTCATGTGGACAACATTGCTTTTCGTTTACATGTATTTTCCTTCGTCCGATTCCCCATCATTTAATATTCATCAATTACAACATAAAAAACACGATTGTATTTGCCTAAATTTGTAGTGTTATTCTCGACCAAAGAATGGGAGAATAACACTACAAATTTAGGCTATTGCAATCCAACGGCTCCTAACCACAATCAAATTTATTACGATTGTATTTGTATCTATTTCAGGTCTGTCCGTGGTAGTGACAACCACTTCGGAAGCTATTTTTCTTCTTTTGGTGTTTGTAGCCAGCGCTGTCAGCAACTGTCTCGTCTTCGTCATTTTCTATCACCGTCCACATTTGCGTTCCCTCTCAAATAGGTAAGATAACTATCATGTTCTTGTAATAGCAATAGTAGTGAATAATGTAATAGTGACAAATTGATATGATGCCAATATTTTTTTAATACTCAAGTCACCGTCCATTGGAACATTGATCGAATTTTTCCTTATTTAACTTTTACAAATCAATGTACATCCGTATTTTGCCGATAGGTAGCGTTCTCGCTCGTCAATCAGCGGATCTGGGTTCGATTCCCAGTGCAACCGATCGTTGTTTGTCTCGTTGTACTGCGCGGGGGAAGGCAATGGCAAACCACCTATGTATTCTGCCAAGAAAAACACAGGTGTCGGGGGATCGAGGGTCGGGGTAGAGAGACGGCACGCTGCTGTTAAAACCAGTCCCAGGACTGACTAACTAACCAAACCAAAATTAAGTAGCAAAATTATTTCATTAACTGATAATGTATAGGATTTGAGTTCCAAAACATGTCTCTTTCTAAATCGCAATAACATTAACATTTTTGGAAAAAGTGGATCTGAAAACAAAAATTGTTTTTTATGTTTTTTATTTAAATAACTTATTTAAATTTGAGAAATCAGCCATTCTATTGAATACTTCACGTATGAATTCCGTATAATCTCAGTTATCAGAATGGCTCGGCAAATATCCACTCGTCCATCCCATCTGAGCCCATCTGTGTGTGATACAATATTCTTACAATTTACTAGCAAACGTATCTTGCTGATTTTGTAAGCAGATAGTAAGTAACAGTAAGATCTAGGTAATAATATACTTTAACACGTTGACCTAATGTGGTTGTGACCTAACAAAGGGATCATGTCATGTATATGTATCAGTCAGATCCTCGAATGCAAACGATTCATCCATGTTGTTGTCATAATACTTATTCGTCTTTATTTGCTAACGGCTAGCTAGGAAAATTTTCAATCACTTTAATAGCATGAATCTCTTTCTCATTTTACTTGCAAATCTAGTTTTAGTGGGTTTCTCGAAGACTAATTTCACCCACTTGTGCTTTTGTCCTGATTAATATTGTTTCTTTCATTGGCTTGCTACCCACACTACGGCTTCATAGCAAGGCAATATTCATTTGTTCGGGGAGCATTTTCAATTAGCTAATTAGATTGTCATTGGGGAGTGCATGAACTGTTGCAGACTATATTTCTACAGAAAATAATATCCATTAACAATCACAATCAAATGCATTTCCAAATAAGTGCATACTAAGAACCCGATCGATAGATAACATTTCCCAATGCACCGTCAAAACACTTTTGTTAAATCGTAATCAAAATGTATAATTCAGTACAGTTTTAGTCATGATTTAATAAATTTAAAAATAAAAAGCAAATTAATTTTGATTTATTTAAATGTCTGATGGTACGGGTTTTTATTATTTTACATTAATTTCGGCGTACCATTATAAATTTTGTGAAGCATTTTCCAATGTACCACTCCATTTTTTTTTTTTTTTTTCGGTATGGCAGGCAATAAATTTCGGCGAATCTCGTATGAAATCCCAATTATCACGTGATTGACCCCCGTATAAAACCCGAATTCGCCATTTCCAGATTCGTCCTCAACCTGGCTATGTGCGATCTTCTCTACACCGTCCTGGTGCTACCGCACGTCATGGCCTGCCTGCTCACCGGCGGCCTCGGTGCTGGACTCTGGTGGTGCCGCCTCACCAAGACACTGGGGGCGCTCCTAGCGCTAGCCTGCTCGTTCGCTGTGCTCCTCATCGCGCTGGACCGCTACTGCGCCGTCATGAACCCCCTGCACTACGGCACCACCGTCACCCGAGGCCGTTCCTCGCTCATGATCGCCGGCGTATGGACCGCCGCCATCACTTTGGTCGGGCTTCCCTTCACCGTGCTGGGGTTCGCCGAACCGCCTTTCGAACGCCCATTCCGCGTCACCTCTTGCGGATGCTGGTGCACCGCCACCACACTGGTAGCGCAGCCTCATCGTCTGTGGTACGCGCTGACAGTCTCCGGCGCCGGTTTCGCCGTACCGCTCGGCGTGTTGCTGTGGATCTACGCCTGTATGTACCGAGCCGCCCGGGAGAGCAGCGTCCGCGCCCGGCGACATAGCATCACCACCCAGCCGTCCGACGTCAATCTACCGGAAGTGGCAGCCCGCGCTCAGCCGTCAGGCGGCAGCATCAGTTCCGGTGAATGCACGCCGGTCATGTGCTCGAACCACGCCAACCACGCGCTGATGTCGGGGCATAACTCCTCTTCCACCTTCCGAAAGTCCTTCCCGTACGGTGGCGCCACCAGTCGCCGTCGCAGCTCGGCGGCCAACGCGGGCGGCGCCTCAACCTTTTTTCGAGAGGAGGGACGGGCGGCGCAGACCGGCGTGCTGGTGGTGGTCAGCTTCGTGTGCTGTTGGTTTCCCTTCTGGGCGTTCGTGGCGCTGGAGGCGCGGCCAGACTGGCGGCCCGCGCCGGCCCAACTGGGCCGCACCTTGGCACAGCATCTCACCTTCCTGGGCTGCGCGCTCAACCCATTCGTCTACGTCTACCGTAACCGCATGGTGTGGAAGGACGTACGTCAGGCTGTCCATTGCCGCCGACGACGGATGCTTCAGCGTCGGAGTTGCCTACCGCCTAAGTCGCCGCTAGCCGGCGCGCACGTTCCCATCTCCATGGCAACGGGAGTGCCGACCAATGGGGGCTGCTCGCTGCCCTGTAGCGTCAACAACCACGCCGGCGTTGGTGGTGGTGGTGGCGGTTCCTGCCGACAGAACAAGGAAATCGTGTGGTTCCGTAACGGAACTATACGGCAGGCTTCACGAACCCTCCTCAAGGTGGCGCTGCAGGAGGAACCGGATTCGGTGGTCGAGTTCCGCGCCCCGGACTCCAAGAACAAATCCGGCGTTGACGGTAACGTGGAACCGACGGAGCTGGTTGATGGCGGTTTGGTGGTGGACGAATCCACAACGCTGTTGAATACCACTAACCACAACGAAAAACCGGAAGTGCCCACAGGACAGGAAGTGGCCACGATGGGGATCTCAAGGGCAGCTAGCGTGACCAGCGTGGGCAGTCAGAACGCGTTCCGTGATCAGGGCGATACCAAACGGGATGTGGATGTACTAGCCGACGACGAGGTGGACATCGCGGATGACGTTTTCGAATCGGAGGACGGCGATGATGACGAAGAGGTCACATCCGGTTTCTACCAGGCGAGGTCCACCTTTCTGCACGTAGACAACAGAAACGATGACGTCATGAAGAACGATGAGGAGGAGCACTACGGACTTCCGCCGCGGTGCCACTCGGACACGTGGTCTTCCGGATGGACTCCGTCCGGTTGGTCCGCCAACAAGGTGAGATCGGCCAATAACGTGGTCAACGCTAACCACGCCAATAGCAACCATCAGGTCCACCGACTGGCGCTCCCCCTGCCGGCTGGCTCGGTGACCACCCAACCCAACTACAATAACAACGAGACGAACGTGGACACTGGTGCCCCCTGGAGCAGTTGCAGTTTGGACTACTATTGCCAGTACGATAATCGGTCGTCAAGCGCCGCCTCCGTGCTTAGGGTGACTCAGTCCAGCCAGTCCTATCCCGGGACCACTTTATGAGATCTGGTTTGTTGAACGAGTAGAGTGAAATACTCCTAGCTCACAATAAAAAGTAACTTCTTAAATTAATGACGCTATATCACTTGGAATCGGTCGCCGCTATTTAAGGTTTAGGGACATATCAGAATGTCGTCTTAAAAAAGATGCCTGTGCAGCCATAATTTACTCAAACATGTCATCAGAATTTAAACATATTTTAGTACGCTGCCAGGTTCTTGAAAGTATTACAATTGGTGATATATCTGAAAGTTAAGATGTAATCTTTTGCAGGGCCGTATCACATTTCATCTGATATTTACCTGCATGCAGCCCGTCCTATCGACCCAATAAATAAGTGTACAGAAACAAATTGTAATTTTCTAGATATTTTTTATAACGACAAATAAAATAAATTATTGAGGCCGCAGGACAGGTTTACTGCTAAGACTGGTAAGTCCAAAATAAAAAATACACTTCTAATAAAATTATTTTTAGTAATTTATTTTATGAGTATGACACCTTAAATTAATGAAAATGGAGCAGTGTTATGCGAATGTTTATTAATTTCGATACACACAAAGAAAAATCCAACGAATTAGACAAAGTGTTCGTTTTCACGTTGAAAAATATTTACAATGATTTCCGTAGTATATTTGACCCACTCACTATAAGGTATAGTTATTAATTAATGTGAATATAATTTACTGACCAAGGCAATAACTCCATACTGTATGTTTCTTCGTTTGTTGTTGTTGTTGGTCCCTACGTTAGAAGATTGTGAAAGGTTTTGTCGCTCGTGCATTGTCAAATGAAAATTCTACGTTCTGTGCAATTTAAGTGAGAAGTTCTTATCATAACACTTTATCTTTGTTAATTTTGTGAAGCCTGAATGTTTTCCATGGGGGATCGCGTGTTCCGCTTGCGCATGCCTGGTTTAATCAAGGTCTCGCTTTTGTTCTAGAAAAATGGAATTTGTCTTCATGAATAGTTTCGTTCTCGTCACTGTCTCAAAAGAAACAACCGTCTGATTACTCTCCCACAAGACTTTGCTCCAGAATAATATCAAAAATAATTTGGCTTTCATTTCACAGCTACTGGAAAATGAAACCGACAGTTGCATTTTCCACTTTGTAAAACCAATTTGCATCCTAAAATTGAATAGAAACCTAACGTATCTCTCATGACAGATAAGGGGTTAATTGCTTCGCGAAGACGCGTTAGCAAATTAAGTACGGCTGCAGTGGTACAATGCACCGGCGAATTACTCTATTCGAACGGTTAATCAATAACGCAGGCTGTATAGAAAAATATTTTCCAACGCTATTTGAAAAAATTCCGAATCGCTGCAGCGTTGACGAATAAGACTCCACGAAGCAATTTGTGTTCATCGTCACAATTTGTCAGAAAAAAATATGATTTTGTTACTTAGTTTTGTAAATAAATAACATTACGTAAATCGAAATATGTTTCTAGAATGTGGTGCCCATTTGTGTTATTTTATATATTTATCTTAAATTTAGTATTTAATAGTTTTTAATTATTGGAACCTACCTTCACTCCCAGGTGACGTTTTAGCGTGCTTTGTTTCGCCGACAAATTTTGTTGCATAGAACATATTGTATTCAACGGGCGCTTTGAATTATTTAATAGCTTGTCTATGTAAATTGCATTAACTACGAAGTATTGAGAGCATTCAAAAATGATTTGCAGCTTTCTTTTTGTAATTAATACAAATGTGGTAGCATAGGAAACCCTAGAGTCTGCAGGGTACTAACGGTGTGGCGACTGGCATGTGGCCGCGCATTGTACACAGTGTATGTGTTTAAAAAAAAGGAAAATGCAAATCATTTTTGAACGATCCAAATATTTTTAAGTGCCGTTAGTATTTTTTATAATCTTTATTTTAACTTATTTTAGCTTAGGGTTTTTACATACGGCTCCTACGAACATTCCTTTATTACTTTATTTTAGCGTTATTATACAGTTTTATTGATAAATTGATTTAATAAAATGTCTAAAAATATGCCTCCATAAAATACTTATGGCTCTGTTGCTACTTATTTTCTGCTTCGCGAAATTTCTATTAGAATCGACTGAAAATGGCGTTGGATTTATTGTTTGAATTTTCTCATACCTTTATTCAAATTATAAATTTATAAATTTATTGTCGACAACATATCGCTCGTTTTCATATAAGTCCGACAATAAAATGAAACTTTCCCGTGTACTTTGCAACCCTTTGATGACCAACAGCTTCAAATTTGATTCACCTATGTTCATTATCTCATTTATACAAATCGTTATTTTAATTAAAAACCGTATATTACACATCAATTGCAACAGTATAGCCGGTCAGGGTCTATTCTGAAGTGTACACTAAACATCGAGCGAACATGCCATTATATATGTTTAATAAAGAAATATACTATTTTAATATCGCAATTGACGTCCCGCACGAAATTATTTTTTAAGGCGGATGAGCGAAAAATATGTTTCATAATCGTGTCGTCGCATCGAGTTCGATGAATCAATATCGTGCATGGCCGATAGATTTCATCGACAATCTTATGCCCGACTGTCATCATTACTGTCTCGCGAACCATGTCGTGCATTTAATTTGCTTCGACCGCATATATTGACCGATTACATAGACCCACTTAGCAAAGCGCGTGGGTCTCGCAGTTAACTGTTGGGCCCTGGTACCACGATAGTCTACGGCGGGCCAGAGCGAAATTGATGCACCCCCGGGGAGAACATGACTACTCCCTCCCCTCTATTGATCCAAATTTGCCCCATCTTCTTGTGACTGTCGTCTAAATACTCGTATGTGGAAATGCGGTCTAAATATGCGTCCAAATTAAAGTCTAGATTCCGGATAACTTTTCTTGGATTCTCTAGCCTCTGGAATTACTTGTTTAATTACTGACCATTGTAGTGTAGTGCACAATAGAATCTACCCCTCGTGTTGCTATGGCAATATGTGTGGGCGTATTTTCCCCAGTACCCCGATAAACGAGAACCCGTGTCGGGAATAGAACCCGGGACCACCCATATCGCAATCGGTCGCAATCTCAACTGGGCTTAACTGTGTTTCGATTTTAATTTTGAATTCGGAAGATAAGTCTAATTACCAGTAGGTTTTTCTCATTTACGAAAATATTTTTAAACTTTGAGAAATTTTACTTCATTTTGATCAATAATAATATACGATTTGAACTTTAGTCCTCCGTAACTACTTGTAGTTTTCGAATATCAACCACAATGTTTATCGATTAGTGGGAGACGTAATTTACGGAGCCGTTGCGCCCATTAGAAACCAGAACAAAATATGACCGTCACCTCAATTAATTAATATTGCTACACGCCAAATTAATTGTACGAACCGATGGCTCAGTGGGTATGGGGACATGCTACGAAGCCAACGGTCCGGGTTCGATTCCCGGCGCAGGCTTTCGTTTATTCGTTAGCCTGGGGTACTGGCGTCACCCCTGAGCTTCCATTAGGGAGTCCAGAGCTTAGGGGTGGATACTGCAGCCTGGCTATACCAGCTGCCATTCCTCATTACTTCCCTGCCCCTCACATGTCTCCATAGACATGAGGGTGCAGTAATCCTGAAGTGCACTAGGCACTACGGTGATTTAAAAAAAAAAATACCTGGTATGGATCTTTAACGTGTACCCGACACGATTAATGCATGGACTTCCATTTCTCTCACCCGACAATATGTAATTGTAAGAACCGTTTAGCTCAGTGGGTATGGCAACAGACTGCTGAGCGGGGTGGTCCCGGGTTCGATTCCCCTAGCAGACTCTCGTTAATTCAAACCTGGGGTAGTAATGAAAATGTGCCCTTCACATATTGCCTAAGCAACACGAAGGGTACAGAATCTCTTGCAGTGATATTGACTCAGTGTGGGGAATTTCCCCAAAAAAAAAACTCTTTTAAGATCAGTTGAATTTAAAAAGAAATCCAAATCCAAAAATATTAAATTAAATATATTTGAAAACAAAAGCACGATTTCCTCAACGCAAATGTTTTATTTCGTCTTATTTCACTCATACCAGTTATGGATTGATAAATTATGTCAAATTCTCGCATTTTTACAACCACATAAAGAAGCAATTTCACCACCACAATGGCTTCGAACAAATATTGTTCAACAATCAATATAAGGTAAGTTGTAGCTGTCAAACTCGTTGTTTTTTTGTAAATATTAAGGTGCGCCCACATCTGTGTCAAACGAGCGTATCCAACGCAAGTGTATATAATCCTACTAACAAATGACAAAAACGGTATAGCCGCAAGTTCATTCGAAAAGCAGAATAAATATACGAAGTTATTGTCATCTCCAGGAAAAATCGAAAACAATGGTGAAAATCCAGGACAGTCTGGGGGCGCAACGACGTGAGTTGGCTAAACTAAAAAAAATAGCAAATTTGCATGTTTCTTGGTTTTGTACTAAGTTTAAAATGTGTGAAATATAGTCGTATCGGACAGTGGGGAATCTCTTATGGTCACGTTGCCTTGCAGCGTGCCCATCGAGAGACATCCTCCCTGTTTTTTGTCTTTGGTCGGGTCCATTCTCGCCCTTACCAGCCATTTACGCGTTTACGCGCCTTTTTCTTAAGTCACTTCATTTTTCGAACTGCGAATGACAGAACCTCCAGGAATGTAACTGATGAAGCGCCTTGGCAGGTGCTGAAAGTACTTTGCTAGCCACTGGTTAGGTAAATAATTATACTTTTTCCGTTTTTGTAACTTCAGGCCATGAAGAAAGGTAAGCAATTACATGTACGATTCTGCTATATTTCGCAAATTGTTGAACTTAAACTTTTGCTTTTTTTGTTCACGCCTAACAGTTGTTCTCCAGTGTGAATCTGCATGTGTCGAGACAAATTAGAATGATCAGAAAATGTTTTCGGGCAGTGGGGACAAACATATGGACGTTCACCAGTGTGAAGCCGCATGTGACGAGACAAATTATTAGACAAAGAAAATGTTTTCGGGCAGTGGGGGCAAGCAAATGGACGTTCACCAGTGTGTGTACGAATGTGGCGTGACAAAACAGAATCATTAGGAAATGTTTTCGGGCATTGGGGGCAAGCATATGGACGTTCCCCTGTGTGAACCTGCATGTGGAGAGACAAATGACTATATTGAGTATATGTTTTCGGGCACTGGAGACAAGCATATGGACGTTCCCCTGTGTGAACCCGCATGTGGCGTGACAAAGTACTAGATTGAGAAAATGTTTTCGGACACTGGGGGCAAGCGAATGGTCGTTCTCCAGTGTGAATCTGCATGTGGAGAGACAAATGAGTAGATCGAGAAAATGTTTTCGGACACTGGGGGCAAGCATGTGGTCGTTCTCCAGTGTGAACCCTCATGTGGAGAGACAAATGAATAGATTGAGTAAATGTTTTTGGGCATTGGGGGCAAGCATGTGGTCGTTCTCCAGTGTGAATCCGCATGTGCCTTTTCAAATGACACTTGGCTAATACTTTTGAACAAACTGAACATTTGATTTTACTTTGATTGTCCCTGGCACATTTTGTTTCCACTATTTTTTTCTTCTTCAAAACATTTAATTCAAAACATTTCGCAACATTTCCATCACGAAATGTGTTGGGATTCTTCAACTTTATTTGGTTGCACATCTTGGCAAGACCAATGCCAGAAGCATCAGCAGGTAATATTTGATCATGAGTTGGTAATTGCATTTTGACCTTTGCTCGAGTAGCCAGCTTTTTTGACGAATTATTTGAAGTAGCAGTGAATCCCTTCCCGTCAGGATACAATAATGAGTCACATTCTGAATTATTTCTGCGAGTTCGCTTTCTTTGAGTATATAGAGAGTGTGATGTTGAATTGGCACAACTGGAGTCACTTTCATTGATGGTTAGTACTGTTGAATATCCATCAGACACTCCAGCCTGAGATTCATTTTTTCCAGCTACCACTTTCAAAGAACAGGCATTAATGTCAGCATTGATGCCATATTTATGTATTTCTGGCACTTCTTCATGAATTTCCAGGCTATCTACGAATTGACCTTCCCCATTTTCCAAAGCTACAACATTCTGCGTATCTGACAAATTGAAATCATCAACAATACTTTGGTCTAAAAGCTCTTGCTTGACATGACAGTTGATAGAACAAGGCTCAAATGTTGACACATTGCATACAGGAGGCATAAAATCACAAACTGCATGGTTGTCAGAATCAACCAAACCTGATGGTATCATATCACTGTTCTCATGCTCACTGTTCTCTGGAGATATTTCATAGGAGTTGTTCCTGGCAGATTGAACTGCATCAACCAGCATACCAAATCCCAAGTCACTGGCCAAATGCAACAAACTATCCAAGTCTTCTGACTGCACCCTGATCTCACCAGTGTACATGAACTCCAGAATCTTGTTTAGGTTGCTGCTGTTGTCATGCAGAGCTGCATAGCCCAACTGCTCCTGTGAGGTGAAGACTTCCAGAATGAGTTGATGAGCTTGGAACATGTGGCCGTTGCTCAAGATGCACATGTCTGTCTTGTGTTTGTTCTGGATAAACTCCCACAGTCTGTTGATTAGATATCCGTGGTGATTCGTGGCATTCACAGTGATGAGGTGTTGGTCGGTTACATCCATATTTATCAATTAAAAACGGAATTGTTGTAAGAATCTGTAAATATTTTTTTAAAAAACACCACCTTCAACATGATTTTATTGTTATGTTAGTTGGAACTCGAATGGTCCATTGGTGTTTCTCGCTATTACTGGCTACTATTATTTTGTAGTAGTCCTTTTCTAACAATGAAAAGTTCTTAAAGAACTACTTATATGCGGTACATGAATAATGGGTAGAACTACGCATGTACCCCACAAGCTCGGTTTACCGCTTCTTGCCAGCGGAGCAAAAATGAGCTAGCGAGCGGAGCGGTAGCGGTATACCTACCTAACCTAACCTAACCGTAGAAAACATGGTTGAATAGGTTAGGTAGCTCATTTTCGCTCCGCTCGCGAGGAGCGCTAAACCGAGCTTGTGGGGTACAAGCGTAGTTGTGCCGAATAATGCTATGCATGTCAGAAGCCTAGACTAGGCCAATTTCCAAATTATCAGGACACACGCTTAATGGCTAGTGCGTCTCGTGGTGGATGGTCTGCCGTAACAAAATAAAACATGAATATGCTCCATGCAGTACTCAGGACATGCTGTAATACTTAAAACCAAGGTTTATAGAGTGATATTAAGTCTAAGAACCTTGACTGCACTAACCTATTTATCATTTAGATTTAGATGAGGTAATCGCCGCGCCGTAGCATTCTGGCGATATGTTTGAAAAATTTGAAGCAGATTGTTAA
>JAUJYS010004389.1:0-12029 GCA_033995665.1 Melogona broelemanni | reverse complement strand
CAGGTACACGTTAAAGATCCCTATCTAGGTCAGAAGCTTAGACTAGGCCAAATTTCCAGGTCGCCCCCTGGCGGCGTTTGTGTCCCATGAGGACGGTCTGCCGAAAAACAAAATAAAAAAGAAAGACTTGACAGCCAGACGTGATAATCTCTGTCTAGACTTTATTTCGCTCTTAATTTTATACGAAGCCTGTTGTGGCCAGTCAGAGTTCGATTCCAGTCTGCTTCATTCATATTTTTTTCCCCGCCGAAATTGTGATTTTTTAATGTCTTTATTGGATAAAACAGAAATTAACATTATTTATTTCTCCAAGAAAGATATTAACATAGACAGAAATTAACATTATTCATTTCTACAATTTATGGACACAAAAAAGTAAAATTCTACCCATCGCCCCACCCATCTCTTATATTCATTTTGTTGTAAGCCGAAAAAATATATCTGACATTAATAGGTACATGTTTGAATTTTTACTCGTTGATAAGGTTGCTAGTGCATTGCTGGAAAGCCGTCGGTCAAAAGCTACCCTTTGTGGCCTCAATGGTGCAATGAAGGACGCGATCGAGTGGTGACAAGTTTTGAAGAACTACCTTTCGACTAAAATGAACCTGTCTATTTGGTATAAGCCATTTCGTACTATCATTTGCAATTTTCGCAGTGAGAAGGTGCCAATTGTGAAATCAAGAAGCGTTTAGTTTCTTTCCTAGTTTTCGTTGTAATTCGTGGCCTCACTGTTTCACTCAGTAATTCGTTGCCTCACTATTTCACTCAGTAATTCTTGGCCTCACTATTTCACTCAGCAAGCTTATTTTTTGTTTCCTCCTGTAAAAGTGTCAAGAGCTGTGTATTGTGTGTCGATTCTCGTGGCGCGCTCTAGCGGCGAACCATGAGGCTTCAGTTTTTGGGACTTTGCCAAGTCATACAACCAGCAGTCAGTCGTCACTCGTCTGTCCTGGTAACTTCAAGGCCAAGATGTGGTTCTGTACTGTTAGTAGCTGAACGAACAAGCTTAGACTGAATGTGGTACAGTATTTCGGACTACATAGCTGAATCATAAATTTCACTTCGCTTAATAGCCTTCAACGTAAAATTTAATTTTGCATCAGGCGTCGAATATATTGCAGTCTATGAGCGTCAATGTCTGAATCTAAAGAAGAAAGGAGGTTCAAAGATTTCAAGGCGACGAAGCCGTTGATCCGCAAATAAAAATTCTTATCGAAAACTCTTTTGCCTTGAGAAAGAGGGGTCGGTGTCATTTAGGCTTGTGGGAGGCGTGGGCGCGCTGGGCCAGAGTACGGGGTGCTCGTTGGGTGCGCAGTTTCAACTGCCAAAACCACACAACACGTCACGTCACAATTAGTTGAGTTAGAACCGCTATCTTTAAATTTGAAATGTATTATTCATTCTATACCGGCGTCCATTGTAAGGGCTAATCTCTGTTGATTCGGATTTTCAATTAAATTCGCCTTTTGCTTTCTATTTAACGGCAAATAATTTTTTTTTATTCAAATCAACAAATAAAATTGCTTAATGTTTCTAATCCTCAAGTTGACTTAAAATATACCGGTGCTGTAAAAACTCTTTCCAGAAAATTTCATTTTTTGAATATAAATTTTGGGTCATATCACACAAGTTTCCTGTCCTCTAGTTACTTGAATGGGGGGGGGGGCAGCAGCTTTATTAGTGTACCTTTTATCTACCCTCACCTGATCCAAGTCCAATGTAACCGTACAAATACAACCAGACCATCACCTCGTATCTTCTCAGATTCAGATTCATTGATAAAAACGTTGAACGGTAAACGGGAAAATTTGCTTTGCCCGAAGACGCCAATAGAACCGCCACCCCGATTCGCCGTTGATTTATCCACACCCTATCCATTTAGCCGAGTAGTGCTCTATCCGTCCATTAACAAATATTGTTTTTTTGAATGACTTTTCGGTCGTCCATTGTGTTTGTTCAGACAAATGTTGGTGTAGACATAAAAAAAAATTGATTCATAAGTTTTTTGTTGGCTCATTCAAAAGTTCCCAGTTATATTCCCCCACTTTTGTTTCCTAGATTCCCCCGTCTCTCGCGTTTCTTCGCTCCCGTCCGTCCATACGAAAGTAGTCAATTAAGGATGTAACAGTCCTCGTTAACGTCTTTCCACTTTGGTTGGCGCTTGCACAGCCTTGGATGGCGTTCGTGGCAAAGTACCGGACTTTCGACCACCACTATTTAACGATTGAGCTTTCCAAAGATGTATTTACATCCTTGTTATCCTTGTTTTATTTTTCTTAAATATTTTTTCGAAAATTTGTACCTTGCGAACATCGTTTCACTGTTGTTTGTTTTTAAATTAAAATTTTGTTTCAATTTTTTTATTTTATGTCATCACTTATCTCAACAACTAAATTAAAGATTAACCTGTTGAAAATAAGCTAATTCCAATAAAACAGCCATCGGCTCAGCATAATTTCACATGTTAAATTTCAAAGTGAAAAGTTCCAATAATCATCAAAATTGGTTTGTTTTTTTATTGTTCTGACACTGTGCTTCAAGATGAACTTTGGCGAAACTGTCAAGTGTGTAATCAAAGAAGGGAGTTTTTGGAAGCTACGAAGAGCAAATGACGTTTCTTAATTACGAGTGAGGCTCAAAACGTAAGACGGGGGGAACGACGTTGTTGCTCCACCTTAACTTTGAGGAGTGAGAAGAGAGCAGGAAGGAAGAAAATAAAATGCTGGCTCCGTAAGAAAGTGCCTAGTAACCGTCTGTCTTTTGCACTTGATTTCCTCCGGTCCACCCTTTTTCTACCCCACCCACTTCGCCCAGTCTTCTAAACACACCCCCACAAAATATCCCCTATAAAACAACGGATATTTAAACAAAAACCTGGAAGCCAAATATTTTTTTTCCGTTATCAGGACCCGGTGGGGGGGCCACTGATTCAACACCACCATCACTACCCTCCGCAATCTTCCTTTACCAAGGTCGAGACGAATTTGATCAATGAAAAGTGGTTCGACCAATCGGAAACCCTCTGGCAATCTTACCTGCCCAAACAGCTATGTGCCTCTCCTTTCCTCCCGAATCGTCACCGTGATATCGTGAGAGGAGGGGATTCTTTTACGACTGACCTTAGGCGTTGTGTGCATCTATTTCGTTAATAAGACGGTATTAATTAATTGTTCTTGGGCTACGGCGTTTTGGTTGCAAAAAGGGGGATCGTGCGACCTTAGATATACGCACGGACGATGTTTTTTAATTGAGGAAATAAAATGTCTCTCTCCAATTTTTTTTTCTTCTTTTCTTCGCAGTTGCCTATGACTGGCGATAAATTTTCTTGCGTTTTCTAGTAAAAGCCCCGATTTCATATTCAGAGGTCATGGTGAGCCTTAATCGCTAACATATTGTAAATGCTTGCTTATATGGTTCATACGTGGGATCTGTTCCGCATAGAATGTGGCGCCATCTGGTTGGTGTTCGATTTCTTTATTTTCCAGTTTGTTTACGCGTTCGCTCACACACTCATTGCTTGTTTTTGTGCGACTAGAATGATTTCTGCAAACGTAATTTTTTATTTATTTTTACTATTAAAACACACAGTTTAATAAGAGTAATAAAAACGAAGGAGCAATGAAATAGTCGCAGCTATTTCAGCGAAAACACCCGGTCGATAATAAAATGATTACAAATCGCAAGGTTGAAACCAGTGGCTGTAAAACCAGCGAAAACCGCATATTGTTAGTCCCTACTCCATTACGTTTTAGTTGTTTGTTAGACGTTGTTGCCTGATTTCAACAACAGACTGCTACAAGTTAATGAGATTCGACAATGTTGTTTCACGATGTTGCCTCTATAATTAATTGCCTACCCGATTGTGTTCAACCATGACGAAACAAATTTGACAAGCGCGTAAGACCAAACGCGTTAAAAATAGGGACAGTTTATTTTTTTGTGTATTTTTCGTGCAAACGTTGATACAATGTTTCCAAATCAGTAAATTTGTAAGAAAATCGACCAACTCGCTACGCGATTTCTGTGTTATTTGGGTGGACATTTCGTCGCCGACACCGGAGATAAAGAAGCGCCCGCGCCGGGAATAGGACCCGGGACAACCACGATCTAATAGTTACGATGGGGACAAGACACAGGCGTGATAATCAACGAGGTTCTAGAGGACAAGATTGATTCGTTATATTCTAAACACTTTTGCGCTCCGACAGCGCTCCCGAACGCTTTGTGTAATTTCAACATCGGCTAACTAAACCGAACGCCAATGAGCATTTCAAGGCTTGGCTTGGCCAATACGAAAAAAAACACCAAGTGTCAAGGAGAAAAACGGCTGGGAACAATATCGTGTCGGAAGTGTCCTGGCGTGGTGGTCGCCATGAGGGTCCGATAAAAAGTCGTGAGAATCTTCTGTCTAGAGGTGACCCGACGACATTTCTTGAGAGTTGAATGAATGGGAAGGGTTAGGACCACCTAGAGAGGAGGAACAGATGTGGGTGGAGGTCCTCGGAAAGGTGAATCACGGATGGGGATAATAAATTTTCTTAAAAAAAACGACGGCGATGCTACAAAGATTTTAAAGACTGCCGTTACGACGATCTCCGTATGGTGTTGCAGCCATTACAGAAATGGCTGCTGTTCCTTTTTTTTTTCCTGTTTGGATGAGGCCCCCGTTTAGGGCGCGTTGGGCCAACGGCTCACCGCCCTGTGCGAGCTTCTTCGCTCGGAACCACCAAAAATTGCGAAATGGTTCATTGAAATTTTCTCTTTGCTTTCGCTTGTTTGTTCGAACAACCCCCTTCCTGCGACGTTTGCGAGAGTGGCTTTCTTCCAAGAATTTTTTTTTTTGAGTGTCTCGAGGACCTTTTTTAAAGCCTCCTCAAGACGACGCCAGAGCAGCTCAAGAACTCGAGCGTTGCGCCATTCACAAAAGATGATCCGCCGCTGTGGGACCGGATGTTTAGGCCGCAACACATTTGACGATTTCTATGTGAGGAGGGTGCAGGTATTGCTGGAGCGAAAGGATTTTGGAAAAGCGTTCGAACAGGCAGATATGCGCTGAGGAGAAAAAGACAAAAGGTGTTCTGATTTTTTTTTAATGTTCCACCTCAGTTCAGCCATGTCACCAAAGTGCAGCAATTTGACAACGAATTTCTATTTACTGCGCGTAGTTGGAAGTTCACTTTTCGGGTGCAACTTTGACGGATTTGAACCTGATCCGAAGATCAAACACTGAGATGATAAATATGACTTGAGAAACTACATAGACAAAAGGCGTATAAGCACGGCAGAGTCTGATCAAAGTTACTAACGTAGAACATGCTTGATTAAATCATTTGATCCAACAGGTAGCTAATTCATTCGTTCCCTGTACCTGTCTGATCTCGTGCATTCATCGGTTCAGTATAAGGAGATAGCATTTATTAAGTGATTCATGTTCACGGGGCACTCAGTTCCTTCTAGTAAAATGCAACAGAGTGTGAGTGGGATAATTCATTTCGTTTTCAGTCATGCTTGTCATGTGTACAAAATGTAAATGGCTAACCACCAATTTTTTAAAGATCCGGTCACCAATGGCTCGCGTTTTTCACGGCCCCATTTTCCCCTTGCTCTCGTGGCTCACTGATGTTGCTCTCTTGACGGCTAGCCATGCTGACGTATGAATCGGTGCGAGCCGCTCGTAGACCGGCCGTGTCAACGGTGCTCGGGGTCACACGGCTACCGAGCCAATCCGGGCTGGCGCCAGTCTGGAACGGGTGAGAGGAACGGTCGCGTTTGTCGGCGTTGTTTCGGGGAGCCAAGGGCTCGTACTCTCGGGGTCCCCACCCCGTCATTCATCTTCTGGGGAGGTTGTTCTCAAGAGTTTAGTTTGGCGATGCGGTGCCACGTTCGGTTGAGTTAAAATGTTCACGAGGAGTTGGGCAAGTGTATAGAGGGCGCTCCAATTTGGCCTGGGCCGTGCTGACACGGTCTGTTTAAGGACTGATTGCCTGTTTCCCTCTCCTTCGACCCCTTGTGGGGGGGGTGGGTGATGTGTGTCAATTTGAGGGTACTCACAAAAATAAATTTGTTTCGGAAACAAACCATGTTCATGAACATATTGCTTAATTACATCAAATCTCTCGTTACTTATTTTTTCATTAAACTTTGTTAGGTACCGTCGAGTCGTTGCAAACAAACCTCTGGTGATCCTATCAATGGACACAAGTTTCACCAATGTTTCCGATCGCGTACTGCATTTCGCAATTGTAGACGATTCAATCCCGAGCTATCTTCCTGACACACTATACGTCCACTCAATAAATTGGCCTAATTGAAGAGAAATTTAACTGATTCAATATTCCTTTTGAGTTATTATTTCAATTTATTTGCTGAATTCGCCGAATACTTTTTTATTTGACACCAGCTGTATTTTTTCCGTCCAACGTTTAACAGGTTAGGAAGTTCCAAATGCACGAGTATTGTAGACTCTTATCAAGATGGAAGATGATGAATGGAATACATTTCTTCGAAAAAATAAAAATTTGAATTGTAAATTAGCAATAATCGAGTGTGCCAATTCGTCTTCTTCGACAATGGCCGCTGCCAATGGTGGCATCCCCCCACCAGTCTGCCCTTGACTGTTTCCGGTTGAGTCGAAACTGCCAAGACGGCCGACCCACCACCCACTTCCTATCCCCTCCACCCCACCCAACGTCTTATTACATGCTGCCCAGGTTCGTTCCCCAACCCGTCGAATATGTATGTATTTTGCGCCCGCGCCGTTCATATACATTAAAATTGCACCAACCGCCACTCCCATAAAAATGTGCTCGCCAAAAATTCCTTCGCGCTCCGCGTCGACCAATCGGAGTCGACCGACCTATCGTCCTCGATCCTGGGCCAGGTTCACAAGAAAGAGGAGGCCCAGGCTGGGTTTCGGCCCCAGGTTCAAACTCCCCTCCTCCTCCTTCTCGCATCCTCTCTTCCAACTCCTGTTTCTTGGGCGGGCTGACGCGCGCCTATCCAAGAGATGATGGACTCCAGGAGGATTGTCTTCCTGAGACCACCTGTATTGGTCTAGCGCACTTTTATTTGGTGGCAAATCTCGGAGATTCAGGGAATACTTCAATTACATACAGCAGCCACTCGGAATGCTGGCTGAGCTCTCTTCAGGCGTATTGAGCGTTTTGAATCGAATTTGATAGATTTAATAGAATTACCAGTTAATTACTCGAATTCTGAAGACAAAAACACGATATTTGAAAATGTTTGAACAGTGCATCACAAACATAAACCAAGATTTGTTTAACATCTTTGTTTTTTTTCAAAGTTAGCTCGGGTCTTTGAAGGACAAAATGAGCGTTCGTTTGGTGCCAAATAAGTGGAGTGGGGTGTTAAGGGGGATATTACATGTTCTCCCACTGCTGGAATGCAGAATCCGTTCACGAGTGAATGGAGAAAACATCAGAGGGAGCTTTTGGAGTGAACAAAAGTATTTCACCGCGCGGGTATTGGCCCACGCTCCGCGCGTACCGCAATCCCATGCCCCCGCTAACCCGATGGCGGACGCCGCATAACCTAACACCAACCACCAACCAGTCAGTCCACCACCGTTTCCCACATCCGAGAAACGTGTGATTATCTTGTCCAAAGACTCTGGACACATGGCATTGTCACATCTGTATTTCTTTTAGAACAAAAGGCTGATTTTTCTCAATTCAAACTGGAATTGAAACCACTGTCGATAAACGATGCTTCTAGGTGAGAGCTCGAATCGGGGATCATTCTCGTAGAGTATTGTCTCGTCTCGCCTTCAGTTTTCTATCTTCTTTTCGAAAATCTGTTATTATGTCTGATCACGAGGGATCAGTTTCGTCTTGAACCAAGGGGAACATTCTCATCTCACATCTCGAATTGGGGAGTGAGGCATTCTCGTCTCGAATCAGGGGGTGGGGGCATTTTCGTCTCGAATCAAGCGGGAACATTCTCGTCTTGAGTTAGGATGCGTATTCTCGTCTCGAGATAGGAGGCATATTCTCGTCTAGAATAAGGAGGCGTATTATCATCACAATCTTGCTACCATAACCCTGGAAGTCCAACAAGCTCAATTTTTGGCTTTATTTTGTCCTTGTCCACTCGCTGCACCATATCCATGAAATCTCAGCCCCGTGCACCTGTCAAGTCGTTCTTGAAAGGGAATTCCAGCACCCCCACCACACTCCCGCTCCAAGATTTCCGAAGAACCGTCTCAAACTCTCAATGGGGTTCTCCCGTTCGACCCGTGTGACACCCTCTCTCGAAGGGGTGGGTGGGGACCCGGGACAGAACTCTGGAATGTGGCCCGCCGACACCCCCGTGCGGGGCCTCCGGGACCTGTGGAGCTGGCGCCGAAAAATATCGACTCCATCGTGGCGGTGGGGTTGCCCTCGCCCTCCCAGCCCTGTCGGTTCTCTCAGTCACGGAAATGACAGCTATTTTTGATTTAAATGGTGGTTAAGGTTCAGGAGACGAATTGTATCTGATCCCCATTAGAACGATTTTCAAACCTGTTGTGTAATCGAAATTGTTTTTTTTTTTACGGACATAACAAAAGTTTGGCATCGGTTTGTGTGGGTTCACCTGAGAATTCGTACTTGGTTAGTTGCAGCATTTCAATATTTTCGAAACAAAGCTTATTGAATCGAAATTAACACATTTTTCTAACTTTTGTCACGGTGGATGCCTTCGAGGTGGGGGAGTAATTTTGCCTAACCCAGGCTCATGTCCTAGTTGCCTACAAGCACGGGTATTCCGGCTTTGCGCGTTCGAATTTCTCTCGCCCGAAAGAATTTCGGAGACTGTGTGCGGGAATTAAACTCGCGATCAGCGGTTTAACAATTTTTCGCGCTAGCTTCAACACCACACGGCGATTGTTTACCTTTTTAACAAAGTTGGATGGATGATCAGAACCCATCGCCCGTCAAGCTCTCCATCAATGTTAATTGCGCGCCACCTAGTGATAAGGCGCCGCGCCCATATATACGGCTGCGGTTTCTCTCCCAAATAGCCCCTTTAAATCTTCGGATAACATGTACTCGATGGAACGCGAGCTTTTGTTTTTGGGTGTGGTCGCCACTCTTGATTTAGCTTAGTTGGAGGCACTTGCTGCTGCTTCTGCTGCACCTTTTTCGCTTAAGAATCTGAACCCCCATCATGGCGATTTCACGCCACTCGTTAACCGTAGCCGACGTTTTTAGCAGCACCTCCGGCCACCTCGGTCTCTGCGAGCGGGTCCGCTTCCACGGAGATGGTTTTCGCATCGTATCTGTTCACGGATCTTTCTACCTGCCTCACTAAACCACCGTCCACCGCCGCTGCCCGGATTCTTTTTAAAGCTTTTTTTTTTCTCTTCTGTTTCTGAAGTTGCAAGTCACGAAATGAGCAGCGCGGCGGTAAAAATACCCCCAAAAGAAAATAATAATAAAAAACGAATCTTGAAGGGTGATGGAGGAGGAGGAGGAGGGGTGAGGTGGAGCGCTCTCTCGCTGGTGTTGCTGGCGATGCTCGAGTGTTTTAATTCAAAATAGTCGGTGAAGTAAAGCGGGTACGATGATGGACCCCGTGTGTGTAGCGTGATGTAAAATCGCGGCTCATCATCGAAATTCGATCGTGATCGGAATTCTGATGAGGTTGTTGTTGATGGGGGGGGGGGTGCCTATTGTCGAATTCCCGTCGAGATAACCCTGAACAGTTAAATTAACTGTAATAAAATACCACGTGTTTTTTTCGCTTCTGCTCGCGTCAGTACTGTTACTTGCCATTACCAGCGCCACTAGATGGAGCTGCTAACTGAACTGCTTTTTCGGTTTGGTTCCAATTGTCGCCGCTTGGAGCGCTTTACCAATATGCAGAAAGTGTTTTTTTAATTATCACCGTAATAAATATCCGTGGAAGATATTCTGTATCCCTTTTCTTACTTGTGCAGGGATTGAGGGGTACATGTTCATCAATTCCCCTTGTTCGAATAGACGAGAGCTAGTCCCGCTTAATGTGGGTGTTACGGACTCTACCAGTGAAAAATTATTAAAAAAAATATTTATTTAAATTTTCGTGAACGTGTGCTGTGAATCTAACAAGTATCTTAGAAACAAAGGAGCTTGATGTCCTGCAAAGGCATTACATGCGCCAACCCAGAAACGCGTTCTCCATCGTGTAAAAATGCCCATTGCTTTGTCTGAGCTGTTCTTTGACGCATTGTTTACACGATCGATCATTTCACGTTTGGCTCCATGAAACACATATTCTTACGTGCGACGAACGATTTTGTTTCTGCACGCTGAGAGTCCGCCAACGTCCAGGCTATCAAGTTGGACCAAAAACAAAAAATGGCATTTTCATGGAGCCAAACGTGAAATTACTGGCCGTGTAAACTCCGCTTTATAGGAGCCTCGGCGGGGGGAAAGGCAAGAGTCGTTCCGGTCCGCTCGCTTATAATTTTGCCGTCATCGAGCGCCCCAGGAGGTCTCTCACCAATATCGTAATTGCCCGATGCAATAAGGTGCACCGTTGCCGTCTCCAGTCGGCCGCGGTACCAACAACAGTAATCATGTGGTATGGTGATGCGTGCAGAGAAATCCTGAGCATTTTTTTTCTTCTGTTTTCGCCATACATCCCTGTGCCACTCTTTTGACATTCGATGTCTGTGGGGTTGTTTATTTTTTATTTATTCTTATATTATTATATTCTATTATATTATATTATTATATCTTATATTCTATTTATTATTATTCACTTGCGGATTCGGCGGCGGGCCTCATCATTTACCGACCCCATGCTGGCTGACGTTAGAGAAGGATTATATTTTTTTTTTTGGCGAAATACTGTTCTCGCGTGATTGGAACTTTGAAGAAGATACTTGTTTTGGTCGGGTTGAAGATATTGGTCGGGGTCTAAATAAAAAAAAAACTGTGCCATGTTTTAAGATGGTCTTAGTAGCCCAGGTATGTGGTGTTGATCGGTGGCGGCTCGTGATTTAATTTCATGTTGACCTTAAATATATTTTTTCACACGTTTATTTATTTTTATTGTTTTTGATACTTTTGAAACCATGGTGAAGGAACTTTCTTTCTGATTTTATTAATTTTTCGTCAACTGGTATGAAGCACTGCTATTTTTATATATATATAAAGTTCGAAAAAAATGCAATTTATTTTCTCTTGAAATTGCTGAAGAACGTTTTTTGTTGTGCCTGACCTCCCCACAAATGATATGACAAGCCGCCATTAGTTTTTATATTTGACCTGGTTTATGGAGTTTTCTCGTTGTTCATAAGGTTTTTTTTTTTGAGGATTTGAGTTTGGCTTTTTAAACGATGGTCATTCTCGAATCGACTGTTTTTGACTACAGTTTGCATTGATTAATCGAAGGAAATACACAAAGATATAAACGATTGCATGCTATAATTAATTCTTCGTTATTTTATGAGGTCTAGCCAACCTGTCCGAGAAGACACATTTGATGTTAAGGCCTTGCTTGTGGTCATTTGTTGTCTATAATTTTTATATTTTTGCATTGATTTTTAAACTGCTGGTTCTTTTTAGGTTCGAAGGCGAGGTACCACCCGCCACGGTACCTTCCAGGTACGGCAGGAGGGGGGGGGGGAGCAAAGAAAAAATAGCAAATTCGATTGCTCGTGGAGTCAGTGATGACACGATTTTTCTGGAGAGGGAAGGGTGAGTGACACCGGGAGAATGCTAATGGCACTCGGCATTCAAGGTCAGGACGTCATTAGGACACGCACACACAAGGGGTGCGGCACGAAATAAAGAAATGCTGATCGGAGTTGAGGCCCGGGGGAACGAGGGAGGGAGGGAGGGAGAGGGAGGGAGGAAAATTACAAACTCGAGACGTGTCGCCGTAAGGTGCGATTTGCTCGATCATCACGAATACGTACGTGTGTGTAAATATAAGTTGCTCAACCTCTATCTATCGGTGTACTTGTTGGTCTCTCGTTGGCACTGGTCAGACCCAGACGGGGTGGGGGTGGCGGCTTTGTGGTTTCAAGTCCTTGG
>JAUJYS010004388.1:0-12031 GCA_033995665.1 Melogona broelemanni | reverse complement strand
TTCCCTTCCCTGCCCCTCACATATCTCCAAAGAGACACGAGGGTGCAGTATTCCTGTAGTGCACTAGGCGCTATGGTTAATTTAAAAAAAAATTGTATTACAACTATTTGAATACATTTTTTGACAGGTTTGGAGCTGTACCGACAAGAGCAGGAACGGGCCGAGCAACTACGCCGCGAGGAAGAAGCACGTCGGATTCAAGAAGCTGAGGCTCTCAGATTGGAGCAAGAACGAGAGCTAATGCGAATTCGTGCGGAAGAGGAGCAGCAGCGACAAGAAACCGAACGTGAGTAATGTTTTCGCCTTTATTGATAAAAAACGAGCAATGTTAGTAGCTTGCGTGAAGTCAACTTTTATATATTAAAATCTGTTTCTTCATTGTATATTTGATACGGGGAGTCTACCAAGGTCGATATATTTTATTATTTTTAAATTTCGATTATGATGATATCAACGTATTCGATATAACCTATCGATGAAAATTTTTGATATTGATCAATATAGATGCGACTGGTTTATCAGAAGAAAAAAATCAATAGATATGTATTGTGGCATTGTAATCATACAAACACGAAATCATGTAGAACAGACACAGGACTGTGTAGTAAACTGGTTTATTTATGACATCGCAGTATTAGTAAAAATATAAGCGTAATTGCTATATATCGGAAATGTTTGGTGGATTCAGAACTGAAATGTTGAGGAAATATATTCTTAAGAGTTTGGCAAAATTTGATAGATTATTACGAAATCATAAAAAATATGTCATTTTTATTTCTAGGGCTGGAATTGTATCGACAGCAACAGGAAGAAATGCGTCTTCAACAGGAGCAGGAAGAGATGTTGCGCCAGCGAGAACAGGAAGCGTTGCGACTGCAGCGAGAGCAGGAAGCTCTGATAATCCAGCGTGAACAGGAATCACAAAGAGTGCAACAGGAGCAAGAGGCGTTGCGTCTGCAGCAGGAAGAAGCGCTGCGATTGCAGGAGGAACAAAAAGCCTTGCGACTGCAGGAGGAACAGGAAGCCTTGCGACTGCAGGAGGAACAGGAAGCGTTGCGCCTACAACAAGAGCAGGAAGCCCTGCGCCTGCATCAAGAGCAGGAAGCGCTGCGCCTGCAGCAAGAGCAGGAAGCGCTGCGCCTGCAGCAAGAGCAGGAAGCGCTGCGTCTGAAGCAAGAGCAGGAGGCGCTGCGCTTGCAGGAGGAACAGGAAGCGCTGCGCCTGAAGCAGGAGCAGGAAGAACTACATTTGCAGCAAGAACAAGAAGAGATACGATTGCAACAAGAGCAGGAAGAAATTCGACTGCAACAGCAGCGGCAGAAAGAGATTCAACTGCAGCAGCAACAGCAAGTCGAGCTGCAGCGCCAGCGCGAGGCCGAAGAACAAGCGGCCAAGGAACGAGAGATCCAGCGTCGCATCCAGGAAGAGCAGGAACGACAGCGTCGACTTCGTGAGGAGGAGGAGCGTATCCGCCGACAACGCGAGGCGGACGATAGAGAGAGACGCGAGCGCGAGATGGAACGAGTGCGACGCCAGGAAGCAGAAGATGAGGCGAAGCGACAAATGCAGGCAGCTGCGGAGGCAGCGGGTCGGCAAGACGGTGGCCCACCACCAGGCATGGGCCGAAGGTGGGCGCCACATGGCTACCAAGGCCAGGACCACCCATCTGGAGGGATGTTCGGTGCGCAGGGCTCGTCACCGCCTCCTTCCTCGCCGCCGCCCATTCCCGGCCTGGGACCGCCGTCACCATCGTCCAATAGCAGTGGCCTACCGCCTGCCCTCATGTCTCTGGACATCACCAAACCCAAAGACGAGATCCAAGATGAGGAGATGCGGCTGCCGCACGCGCTGGAGAAGGCGCTGGCTTTCAAGACGGAGCGCGCTCAGCAGCTGGGCGTCGACCCAGACACCATCGACTCGGTTTCACTTGACGATGAGGAGGGTGGTGAGGATGATGGTGTAGAGATGGACGACAGTCACGCTGCCGTGGACGCGGCTACGGTGGCTGCCGCTAAGTCGAACGAGCCGCGGCCGTCTAAGAACAAGCGCCGTAAGATGAAGAAGAAAAAGCGTGCTGGCCACCGCCGTAATGAGGAGCAGATTCGTGAGTTCCGCATGGATGAGGAGACTGGCGAGGACGAGGCGCCGCCCGATGTCGAGGTCCAGTATATTGAGGACAACCTGGAGCTGAACCCATCCGACCCCATGTACCACCACTTCATGAAGATCTTCCAGGCCTTCAAGCTGACCGATCCCGAGGTGGCCAAGCGGGAGGCCGAGGAGGAAGCCAACCGGTTGAAGTTGGAAAGTCAGAAGCAGCCAGACCTGCGTAAGAAGCCCAAAGACGCCGACGAAGAGCCCGAGGAGGACATGAAAAAAGAGACGCACCCTAAACTGTCCAAGCGTAAAATGAAGAAGCTGAATCGTCTGAGCATCGCCGAGCTCAAGCAGCACGTCAGCCGGCCCGACGTGGTCGAGATGCATGATGTCACCGCCAAGGATCCCAAGCTGTTGGTGCTGCTTAAGTCCACGCGTAACACGGTGCCGGTTCCACGCCACTGGTGCTTCAAGCGCAAGTACCTGCAGGGCAAGCGAGGTATCGAGAAGCCGCCGTTCGACCTGCCCGAGTTCATCAAGAAAACTGGCATCATGGAGATGAGACAGGCGTTACAGGAGAAGGAGGACCAGAAGACACTCAAGGCCAAGATGCGCGAGCGGGTGCGGCCCAAGCTGGGCAAGATTGACATTGACTACCAGAAGTTGCATGACGCCTTCTTCAAGTGGCAGACCAAGCCGCGCATGACCATCCATGGCGATCTGTATTACGAGGGCAAGGAGTTCGAAACCCGGCTCAAGGAGAAGAAGCCCGGCGAGCTGTCGGACGACCTGCGCACTGCCCTAGGTATGCCGGTTGGCCCCAACTCTCAGAAGATCCCCTCGCCCTGGCTGATCGCCATGCAGCGCTATGGGCCACCGCCCTCCTATCCCAGTCTTAAGATTCCCGGTCTCAATTCGCCCATTCCCGACGGATGCTCGTTCGGCTACCACGCCGGTGGTTGGGGCAAGCCGCCGGTCGACGAGACTGGCAAACCGCTGTACGGTGACGTGTTTGGAATTCAGGGCGGTGATTACCAGGTAAGTCAAAATATATTTTATAATTGTCCATTCCGTCAGGATTTAAATAATTAGTTTCTGTTAATATATTTATTTTGCTTTTATTAAAAAAAAAGTGTTTCTGGATAAAATATCGGTTTAAATAATTAATTTCTGTTCATATTTTCGATTTGGTCTGGTTCATCTTAAAAAAATGTTTCTGAATATAATATTTTGTAGAACTAAAAAATGAGCGCGCTAATCAGGTAAAATCGAATTACTGTTAGAAATATAGTTAATTGGATTGTAGAATAAGTGCCTAAGCTTTTTAAAAATTATTTTCGTTCTCATTAATTTCTTGAGAAGCGTGATGAGAAATGTAATTCGACTGTCAAAAACTGGCTATATCCGTCCAAGCTTCAAATTAATGCGTCATTGTTTTTCTGTTTTAGCAACCTTTGCCAGAGGAGGAGGTCGATCGAACCCTGTGGGGCGAGCTGGAATCTGAGTCAGAGTCCGAATCCGACGAGGAGGAAGACGAAGATGAAGACGACGAGGAGATGGAAGCGGAGGAGCCGGACAAAAGCGGACTGGCCACTCCAGCTGACGGCGGCCTGGTCACGCCCAGCGGCATCACATCAATTCCTATGGGCATGGAGACGCCGGACATGATCGAGCTTCGAAAGCGCAAGATTGAGAATGAGATGGAAGGGTGAGTGTATTTTGGAAAAAAAAAATTGTTTTAGATTTTTGCTCTACGATAACAGTAAAAAGATTTTGGACTGTGACAGTGATATTCGTGATAAGATTATTACCTCGTATCAAGCTAAGCTACTCCTACTAAAGCGTGGTGGCTCTTAATGTTTCATATAAGCTTAATTCCTTTCTCAGTCTTCTACTTTAAAAGCATTTGATGTAATCGATTGAATATGTTTTTTAAAAGTTTATTTGATTAACTTTTTATATTTTTTATTTCTTAGTTTTGCAAATTTTTTCTTAATTTTCTACATAAATTCATCCGAATGAATATATTCAATTTATGAGTATATTTAAAAAAAAATAATTTTAAAGTTTATTTCACTCGTGTAAAATTATAACAATATCTTGAGTGTCTTGACCTTTGTTTATTCAGATGATTTATTTTTAGGAGATCGCATTTTTTGTTTTGACTAATCTTTTGATTTACTATTTTGCGTTTCAGTGGCGAGACTCCGGCCCTGTACACTATCCTACCCGAAAAGAAGATGGACCGACTTGGTCCGGCCATGATGGGTTCCACTCACATATACGATATTGCCGCGGCCATGCCGGGTCGCGCCCGTCTGGGTGGCGCCAACGCGCAAGAAGGTGGCGTAGAGGTGGCCCTCGATCCCAGCGAGTTGGACCTGGATGCGGCTACCATGACGGCGCGCTACGAGCAGACCCTGCGTGAGCAGCAGAACCAGCTGGAGAAGGAGGACTTGTCGGACATGGTGGCAGAACACAGTGCCAAACAAAAGGTAAGACGCGCTATGATTATTGACGCCCTGTGTATTTCTTGTTTGTTGCAACAATATTTTAGTCAAACTCAGGTTTAAAATGTGTGCATACTCTTTGTTTTCTCTTAAATAATTGCTAGGGCTTATTTTAGCTAAACTTTAAACATTTAAAAAAATGTAAAGATATAACTAGATTATCTAAGCTAAATAATATTTAAATACTAGAGCTTAAGCACGTCCGAGGACGGGCAGCATTTGTACAGGCTGCATACTGTACATTGTTTATTGTACAGGCATCCATTTCGATGAAAAGCCTAAGTTACAATTGCGTAAGTTAGATACTGTAACAGTAACATTTTTCAAAATCATGGGATTAGGCCTAAGTCATCAATGGCATGAGGCTGAGCCTAAGCCAGCAAAGGTCTGGCTAGGTACAATGGAATTTAGAAAACGTTCCGAATTTGCATTGAAATTTTTGCGACATGGAAGGAGATAACTAATTAATGTTTTTTTTTGTGTTACAGAGCAAACGAAAGCGTGCAGCAGGTCAACAAGATGCCGGCCGAGCAGTTAAGAAATACAAAGATTTCAAATTTTGAAAATTCCATTTTGTTTATATGTTCATTTTAGCTCCACGTGTCACTTAAAAGTTCCATTACATTTTACAAATAAAATTCTGTTTATATTCAGTCAACGGCATATAATATTTCGTGTTAACAGTATATTGCATAAATTAAAACAACTGCATATTCTTCTGCACTATTAATCTAATCGGTGGTCGCAGCGTCTTTAACGGAGATATTTCGGGAGGCGGCTAAATTCAATTTCAGGTTCTTGAAGGACAACTTGGTTGTTTCTTTCTGTGAATAAGTAAAATTTTAAATATAGATGAGCTTATAAAACAACAAACTTTTTTCTCGACGTGCTCCCTCACTTCTAATTTCAATATTGATAACTATTTAAAATATAATTCTGAGAAACAATTGTGCTATACAAAATCAAATAGCATCTAGCGATTATCATATTTATTGACTTATACTACGGCGTCTTGAAATTTAGGTCCTACAAACAAATACTCTAACCTCTTCATGTACATGTACGAATCGCAATTCGTCAAGGTCGGCCAGTGGTGCAATGCTGGGTCGTCCATGGGCACAGTGGAAGGGAAGTTTACAAGTCTTTAAATCCTTAATCAGATTGGTGCATTCACTGTGGGTCAGCGGATCTCCAAATTTTATAGCCGCTGTGAAAGTTTAATAGCAATGTGTTTATGAACAATGTAGGTTCAACATTTTTGGGTCACGCAATAGAGATACTGAAGTTTAGTTACCTTTGCAAGCATAAGATTTTAGCGTGTTCAAAATCACTTTTGGCATGGTCGAGCCTATCGTTCCATTGAGTTCAATATCCTAAAAAGTACATTTAAAATATTTTAAGTTCTTGCATTTAATTCAAGGAAACGTAAAATTGGTTTCGTGTAATTGCAATAAAATTTAAGGAATATACGACCTACCTCGACAAGATCCCATATAAGATTCTAAAAGAGAAAAAGTAAAAAAAAATTGTTGAAAACAAAAAAACAATCTGGTAAAAAAAAAACAGTGTTTCCTGAAAATTGTGTAATTTTTGATCGAAATGATTTTTTTCAAATATGCACTTGCTTCGAGCAGGCCGTCGATCACGCTAGGTCGGTTCATTTTCAGCTCCCGCCGATCGCGCTCAACCAGACACTCTGGCGCCGCGTGCACGAGCAACTCGTCCGCTTCGCCCGAAGCCGTGGCACTCAAGTATAGGCCGCACTTGACGAACTGGTTTCGCGAATTGTGGGCCAGAGCTACGCGCACCACGGCAGACGGCAGAGTCAATTCGAGCGGCGGCTCCATGGGCGTTTCCCTCACACCAACGAACCCGGCGCTGTCACTACCGTCTCGGCCAGAAGACACATGTGAAGGTGGTAAGCCAACAGAATACAATTATTAAACCTCTCGTATCGTACTTATGTTTGTACAAGTGCGGGAGCATACACTAATGAATTTCGAGTAAATAACACAAACTTTCATATATTTAAATGCCTGATGGTGCGGTAATTTAATTCAAAAGTTCTGGTGCTTTTAGATGAATTAAATTGCCACTTATTTGTTAAATGAAGAAAGTGTGTTCATTTCGCGGTATCGCTCCATTTTTATTACATGAATCGAATTTTAAATTATCTAACTGCTCAAGCAATATCAGCGGATAATTTTAAATATTTGTATTTCTATCGGAATGTTTACTCTTAGAACGTGGGGAAAATATGCATCCAATTACATGTACAAGAGATGAAGCTGATGGGGAAGGCTTTCAAAATATTTAAGGGAACATCACTTATCTGCCAGGAGCTCTTCCAGTCTGATCCGTTCGTGCACGGCGTGTTGATCGAACAGAACCAACACGTTGGGTTCCCGATTCTCGCTGTTCGAACATTCGGGATGCTGGTAGTGGACCATACATGCGATGAACTTGTGGTCGACTTGAGATATTACCTAATGGTTTAAAAAAATATGTGCAGTAATTGTATCAAAATCACTACAATTTCACCAGCTTATTTGTAACCGAGTTTTACAATCATTTATTGTACCTGTAGGGAACTTAAAAACAAAAAAGTAAATACTAACTTGGATGTTATCGAATATGCTTTTGTCAAAGACGTATGGTCGTTTGTAACGGCTGCTCAGTAGTTTGCTGGCCTCACAGGATATTTCCGTGTCCGCAAACATTACCTCGGACTGCCCTAATCGAAACACTGGATTGTTCCAAGTTTTCAGCATTAGCGCGATAGCTTGGACCTCGGGATTTTGAGTTTGCGGTCGGGTGGTCAAGACGTTAGACTCGTTTTGCTGCGACGAGGGTGGCCTTACTCGCCAGGGTCGCGATGGTAGCGCGCTCGCAGATAAGGGTATTTCGCCTTCACCTAGAATGACACGCTAAATAAATATTCGTTTTCACTGAAGCTTCAATTTTTGAGGTTTGACTGGAAATGAATTAATTTTTGCAAAAGTTTCGGTTTTCTACATTTAAGTGCACCAATTAGGAGAATTATTATGTTTTAAACTGGTTTTTTGTTTTTTGTAACTGGTTTTAGGATTTATAATTTTTTTAAAATTTCTTGAGATTTGCTGCTTTTTCTTAGCCAACACAAAGGAACACGCTTCAATGTATACATTACAAATTTTGTTTTTTTGAAAATTTATATATTGCAGGGTTTACAGCTAATTAAATGAAATTTTATTTACAGTTTACGATTATTAATTTTATTCGGCACTTTTTATTCTGACTTTTATTTTGCAAAAAGGATGCATGAATGGTATATTCTACCATACCAATGGCCAACTTGTCCGGCACCGTCTCTTCAACCACAACGGCAGTACTAGATACAACCGACTCCGGATCCTCGAAGTAAGAGTTCCCGCTTATCCGGTCGATGAAGACCTTGCGACGGCTCTCACCGGCATCGACTCCCGATATCCAGCTGGTGAAGAAGTGCGATTCGGAAGACGACGCAGCCGCTCCCCCACTCGACTCGTCACGGGTGTCCTGCCGCTCAGGTAGGGTAACCGCATTGAACAACGGCAGTACGGCCCTTCCTCCATTATGTGAATCCCGGCTACTTTCTTCGGAATTGTCGATATCCATTGACGACGACTGCAATGCAACCTCAATCGGGTTGGCGATGTCCTCTGACGAAGTTTCTGGTACGACTTGCGGATTGGTTGTGCCACAGTCTGCGCTGCTTACACTCGAGGAAGCAGAAACTTCATTCACTACAGTGACCAACCTGGAGGAAGACTCTAGCAGCATTTGCGGACTCTTAGCCGCATTCCCGATCACAGATGAATTTCTGCTTGGCACGGCAACTAACGATTCAGTTCCATTATCATTATGATCTCCGGAAACATTCAATTTTTCTGCAACACATGTTAGCGTTTCGGCATTCGCTGTTTTATTTAGCAGTGAACAAGGAACTGCAATGGACAAGGAGTTTTCAAGCAAGTTACCGATCATTCCGTCTCTGCTGCACGCTTCCAGATTCCATTGAGTACTGGAACAACTGTCAGCTGCCACCGCCGTGTTGTGGAGTGGCAGATGTGGGCTGGGTGACACCGATATTGACCTTGAGGATTTGTCCCAAGGTCCGAACCTGGAAATTGAGGCTTGCGAGTTGGCAACGTTACTGTTATTTGCCCTAGTCTCCCGTCCGGTACTGGAGAAACTAGAGTGCCGATCATCGACGGTCACAGCGAATGGTTGGGTTTCGTCGATCATCTCGAACGGCTGAGTGTCATTTGCTCCGTCAGTGGACGACCTTGGCTTCGAGAGCAGACCCGTGAAACGGTTGGATGAATGCTGCATCTGCTGGATATTCTCGACGATCAGATCATCGCCACAGCTGGGATCCAGTCTGACTGACGATCGAGGCATTCCCCGTTGGAAATCGTTTCCGAATAGTTGTTCCTCTCGATTATAATCTTCAATGGGGTGACCAATGTTCAAAGTCACCTGGTTGGTGCTGTAGGTCACGTCTCGGGTGGTGATTGTCCTGGAAGGTCCACGATCAAACTCTAGCTCTCTCAAATGGAAGCGGGAAACCGAATCACCGTTCGACAATGCTTGGTCCGAAAGATTTTGGATTTCTTTAGCGTTGTTCTGTGAGATGTTGGCGTTACTCCCACCAACGTGAATCTGCGTGAAGGTGATCGCGTTTGTCAATTGATTATGACTGGTGGCAATTTTCTGTCCAGAACCTGATGAGGATCGAATATTTTTGTTGATCGTGGTGCAGTCAATGCCAGAATTGATATGTCTGGGATGTACAGTGTTCATTGAAACGATTTGATGATTATGCATGTCAGTTGATGTATTACTCGCATCGCCAGTGCTGTTCATGCTGTTGACCCGACGGGGAAAGGAAGATTGTTGGTAGGACAGATCTGCGCTGGTGGCACTATTTTTTCTCGGAGCCCGGACTTCTGACGCTGTTTGTGATGGGGCCGACCGGGCAAATGAAAATTTCTTCAGGTCGTTTAAGGCGTTGGCGATTCTCTCTGATTGAGCCTTGTAACGGGACAGCTTGCTCAGGGCCGTTGGTTCGCCGCCACACAGTGCTTTGGTCAGGCGGATGGGACGATCGCGCGGACGCTGGTAGCCACTCACCCCAGGCCGCAGGTTATCACAGATCGAACCAACATCCACAAACTGGCTGCTCAACGACTCTAACCTATGCATCATCGGATCCTCCGATATGTCACCCTGTTCCATGAGACGCGATCTGACATTGGTGAATTTTGGAGCCTGGTTTGCCATGTGTTGGCACGAAACATCAACATTTGCGGATAGCTGATTCTGTCTAACATCACTATTTGGTATTGATGCCATGATGGCCAGAATATCATAATCTAAATCTGACTCAGTGTGGTGCGCCTCTGGTGTGTGGGAAGGTTCCAAACTATTGAGCATTGGTCGTTTGATACCCGAAGCAGCGAGTCGGGCGTCGACCTTGTCTGCAGCCAGTACTGTAGCCTGGTAGGGACGTTTAACCGGCAGAGAGTGCATCGAGTGTTTCACATTTTGCACGGCGATCTCACCATACGGATTGTCAGTGGAATTAGCCTGTTTCATGCCATCAGAATCGTACTGAGGGACTGTGACAGGGGTGAAATGCTCGACATTGGGAATGTTGAAGAACTTCGTGACCAGATCTTTGGCGATGGCAATCAGGTCGTCGTAGTTGCGAAACTCAATCACTGTTTTGGTGGGATGCAGTCCAACGTCATAGTATTTTCGGGGACACTTAATGTCCAGCAGGAATACTGGAAACATTTCGCCAGTGGACCGCGTCTGCTTGCCAGGAGAGCGGGTCGCATTTGTTGGTGATATGATGGCCGATGACCGCTGCATGGAAACATTGAGGGCACCTCCAGACCAGGCATGCTTCTCAATCATCTCGCTGATAGATTTCTGCAGACGGTGACCCACTATCCGCCTCCGATGAACGAACAGGAACTGTAGGTTCCGGTTCCGGTGTCCCCTTGCTGTGAGATAGCCGCTCACCACGTATGGTCCCTCACCCTGCGTGCACCACTGGAGTTGCGACACCCAGTGGCTGCCGAACAGATGACCGAACGTCCGCGGGACGGACCCGGTTTTGGGAACTGCCACGCACCGGACATTGGCGCCATTGTCGTGCAGCGAGAAGGAGACGTGGGGATGCACCAGCGCCAGGGATTCCAGGCTCTTGCGGGTCCGTTCCGTGTCGATCACGACGTCGATGGTGGCCTGCCGCACGGGCATGTTGTGAAGGAAGCCCCACACGGTGACGGTGGTGCCATGAGAGGCGCGCCGATTAGTTAGGTTGACGCCTGTCTGGGATGACGAGGACGATATGGTTTTGACGTGGGTGGTGTCGGTGTTGAGCAGTTCGGAAACGACGGTTACATCGCTGGACACTTCGCAGATACTGGCCAGGGCCTCGCCGCGGTAGCCATAGTAGCGGGTGTTGTCCAGGTCGGACAGGGTGAAGCATTTGCTTGTCGAATATCTGAAATAATTAACGACATAGTCAGGCGGGGTAGAATTTTTTTAGATTTAAACAGGGTAAGATTTATATTTAAATAGAATTGTCACCGCACTTGCGCATTTAAGGCGACGGTATTAGTGAATAAAATAAATTAAAAGAAGGAGGGAAAAAGGATTGGTTACGATTAGAGGTACGGATTGGTTCGATGGGGAAGGGGGTTATTGGTCGAGGGATATGTGTAGGATAGGAGGGTAAGGTGGATGATATAGGTCAGTGCTGTTTAGGGCAGGTTGGCCATGAGCGAGATGATTTTTGACGGGATTTGAATGAGGGGAGGGAGGGGGTTTCTACTAATTCTTGGGGAAGGTTGTTCCATTCTGCGACAGTTTTGATGAAGAAATTTTTTTTTGAGTAGTTGGTTTTAGCAAAGGGCAGTTCGAGTTTAAAGGAGTGATCTCTGCCTTGTCTTCTAGCTCGGGTCATAAATTTATTGGGTATGAGTGTGGTGAGGTTTTTGCCAATGGAGCAGAGTAGTTGATGTCTGTGTTCTTTTCTCCGGGTGGAGAGAAGAGGAAGTTGGGGAAGTAATTGCCGCGTCGTAGCATTATGGCAATATGTGAGATTGTACTGTTTGTTAAGGAGGCTTACCAGCCCCCTCAGTTGGCGACCTAGTAATTTGGCCTAGTTTAGGCTTCTGATCTAGGTAGAAATCTGTAACGTGTACCAGACAACGAACAGGAACAGGTCTCACGGCTTTACTTTAAAAATGGCACAAATTTTTTTCGCTCGAAAAATTCGTTCTCGCCCAAAATATTGATCCAAGCCTGAATGATTTAGATTTAGATTTAGATGAGGTAATCGCCGCGCCGTAGCATTCTGGCGATATGTTTGAAAATTTTGAAGCAGA
>JAUJYS010004387.1:0-12032 GCA_033995665.1 Melogona broelemanni | reverse complement strand
GAATAGCGTGATAGCACAACCTGATGGCGGGGCCACGGCTGATTGTGCAAGCGAGTGGCGCGGACAACGCCTTTCTGCGATTGTCCCCCCCTTCGAACCACCCACACCCCCTCTCCCCTCAACTTCATAACCGCCTCGCCCCACTTCTGATGTGTCGTCAATATTCCCCATTTTGACGTCCAATTGCTGCCAAACAGGCGAAGTAATGGACATAGAGAGACCGAATGCGGGAATATTTAGGAGTTGAGTGGCGCCATCCCTGGACACGGCGGCCAAAGCGACAAAAAACTGATTTTGGAGCCGATTGTTCAGTCCTAAACGCGGTCGTCATCGATAAGAAAACATAAAAAGACAAGCTCATTTTGTATCGATTCTAAGTTTGGTGTCTCGTGCTCTATGTTTTTGTTACATAGAATTCAACGTCTCGGACAGAGAATATAAAACATTAACAAATGCAAGCAACTAAACTATCTTCCACAACTGAATATTAGAAAACCTGTCTGATGTCGATGAGTTAGATCTTTTTTTTTTTTTTTTTTAATTCCATGTCGAAACATGTGACGGCAGTTCGACCAAGAGGTATCTCAATAGCCGTAATAGAGTTAGATCTATGTTTATGTTTCATGTTTATTATGTCTATGTTTTTGGATTTTGGGGGCTTTGGTTTGTGGGGGGCGTTGTGAAATGAACATTTGTGATTTGTGAACATTAGTGATCCAACTAAATATATAAATTTCACTACGCCCCCACATACCAAAGATCTTCGAAAAAAATGACCATCGGTCTATTTCGACAAACTTTCGCGAACAGAACGACTTTTACCCTTGGACAAGCCAACAACGAAATCAAACGGTATGTATGGAAACAACTATTTAAACTGTGGAAACAGCTATTTCAGTACTTTTGCGCAGGAAATTGCGAGTTGGCACCGGGCAGACACCACCACCACCATCTAGCAAGTCTTCGAAGCAAGTTTGAAAGGTGTTGTTGTTGCCAACCACGAGGTTCACATGGAAGGAACGGGTCAAGGAGCGAGTTCGCACGCGATTCTCAACGGTTTAGCGCTGCCAAAATACCCCTTATTTACCCCCACATACCCTTACCCCTATACTTCCTACATCCCCTTAAGTTCGGGTTGGAACTATCAACAACCGTTAATCGTTTCAACAATCAGCATCCACATTATCGGTATCCGGTTGCTGGTTTGAACTCAATTAAAGTTTAGAATTTGCTTCCTCGCGTATTAAGGCCAACCCCAGTGTACCAGTTGCTATGCCACATTATAATTTTGGGATAAAAGTAGTGGGTGATACATCAAAAACAGCTTCTGCGAGTCAAAATCACGATGAAGGGATTAACGTCATGGTCGAAGGGCAAAAATACAACTTACGCATGGCTTAAGATATGGCGAAGAAAATGTGAACAAAGTCAAAACACTCAAATACAGTGTATATTTTATTTTTGAACACTGCAGTGAATATCACACTACAGGATATAATGTACCCCTCGTGTTGTGGCAATATGTGAGGGGCACATGTTCAGCAGAACCTCAGGATATCGAATAAACGAGAACCTGCGCCGGGAATCGAACCCGGCACCACCCGCACGTTAAAACACTCTCTGCTAGACGGGGTCGCGCAATATGCCGCCGAGAGAAAGCATAAAAAAATTCAAATATTTTTTTTTCCAAATAGTTTTATCAATCATCATGTCATGTCAACAATGTCATAATAATTTTAAAAACCATTTGTTTCTCGGCTCATTTACATATGAGCAAAGCTTCGGATCTTTTTGAGAGGAACGAACAATGGATTTCCATTAATTTTCATTGTTCGTGCCTCTCAAAAAGATCGTGCCTTCAAGGTTTGGGGGGCAATGTTCCGAAGCTTTGCTCATATGTAAATGGCACATTAAGGATTTAAGTTTAAAGGATTAAGATTAAAGACAACTTGCACATTGACCATGATAGCTTTAACTCCTTCACACTAAATGTGTTTTGTCGTCACCTACCGTTTTCTTGCTAGCACGTGGTCACTTCCCAGTCGGCACACACACACACTGCACGTTCGTCTCAATCACGTGCTACTCGGCACGTGTCACTCTGCTCGTGCCTTTACGCTGCCGCACTTCGTTCGCATTTATCGCATTAGCGGCGGGGAGCGGCCATCCTGGAAAAATGGAAAAAATGAAAATAAAATTAATCGAAATGCACAAGATGTCACTATGAAAAAGGCGTCAACGCCGAAAGGTCGTGTTTTTACATTTACTGTAACCGAAGGATTAAAAGAGTCTTACTATCATGGAACTTAATTTCACAGATTTATAATTTATTTTTTGCAATTGGTTGAATTTCAATTGATCATTACAAGACTTTCGGTTCGCGTTGTGTAGTGCGGAGAAGTGGTTAGCGCCACGGATGACTATATCCGTGATCGCAGGTTCAATTCCCGGCCAGAAGCTACGAATTTCTCCCGCGCAGAAAAGTGGTATTTGTGCTTTGCATGCTCATCTGTTCACTTGTAGTTGCATTGCCACCTTTTTATAATTTTTTTATAATTATTTTATTTTAATGAGAGGCAGAAAGATGGCGCCTGTGAAAAAGTAAAGCAGTTTCGCTCTGAAAAACGAAAAAAGAACAGGAACATGGTGGGGTGAGGGGGTTAAAGATGGAAAAGGGGAGGGGCCACGAGGCCGTTGAACGGCCTTGACGAGGGTTTTTTTCCAAAAAAAAAATGTCAACCGGACTTTTTCCGCTCGACTAGAAAAGGTTCAAAATGACAAAGAATCGACCTCGTCATAAATAGTACAAATTAATCGTTTCATTATTCGTGTTTGATTGATGGGGTAACAAACACCAATAGCGATCCTTTATCCAAAACATTTTGATGGGCTTGGTTTTTGACAGGGGTTAATCTCGTTTACCAAATGAACATGCTTATTCACACGAAGGCTACAAATTCGAGCTTATAACTGAACTCGACTAGAATTTTTGTCCTTCTCGCTAATAAAAATAATTATATTTTCACTGGATCAAGTGTTTGGGAAGCATTCCACCTTTGAGTTTTTTTTATTTTTATTACGGATCACTGTAGTGAATAGCACTACAGGATATTATTGTACCCCTCGTGTCGCTATGGCAATATATGAGGGGCACATTGCAGTACCACAGGATAACGAATAAACGAAAGCCTGCTAGGGGAATCGAACCCGAGACCACCCCCGCTCAGTAGACTGTGACCATACCCACTGAGCCACTGGTGGCCGAGGCCGAGTTGAGCTGGGCCAGTTCTGGCCACTGCATTCCTATTCCCCAATTAATTGTAAGCAAGAGAACCAGTAGAATTCGGAAAAGTCGGCATCTGCATGCACATCAGAGTTTATGAAAAAGAGCGCCACATCACACCATGGCGGCAAACGCGAGCTCGGCTCGGTGTTGACGCGTAGAGGGGGTAAAAGCGAGGGGGTAAATAGCGCTGACAGCGCCATCGCACGTCTATTCCCTCCCCCTCTCTTCGTCCCGTCACCGCTGCCACGTCCTCAGCGCCCGCTGCCTCTGCCTGTGCCTGGCCAGACCTTACGCAAGCTGGCATGAGCAACAACATGGCAACATTTGAACTCTCCCCAAGTCACACTCGCACTCCGACCGCACCACCGTGGCATCATGGTCAAAGACCTCTGGAGGCCTAAAGGTCTCTTCTTCACTATCCCCCCCACCCCACCCCACCACGCACACTATCAACCCCCACATCCACCCCTCCTACACCACCGCCACCACCACCACCACGCCACTTGGCACGATACGACTCGATACAGTCCTATCGGCTGCACCATCAATTACTTCTTAATAGCGCGGCACCTGTTTCAACAGAACCACCACCAACGGCAGCCAGCGTCAGGTGCGCGACATTTTCGGCCGCTTTCAATTTGAGTGTTACGATGCCTTCCCCCCCCCTCCCGATCCGAAACCACCCAATAATTGAGTGGCGACTCAACGCCAGTCCAGACAACCCGATGTCAACGCCAGTCGGTGGCTTAATTTCAGAAGCGGAATAAATTAAGCGATAATGAAATTGTACTCCCTCATACACGAAATGCAAATGACGACATTCTTACGGAAAAGCGATAGACGGAGAAGGAAGTTGAAAGGCTCCTTTGATGAGTTTGATACAAGCTGCGGGCTCAGTGGACATGCTTAACCAGGATGTTTTTGCGCATGCGCACGAGATACGTGATAGGCGCGCTCGTTGTCAACGGCTCCGACTTGGAATATCAATTAGACAGTGACGTCACACTCATCAAAATAGAGAGAGAGAGATAGGAGCTGACGTTGGAGAAAAGACGATTGAAAGCCACGCCACGCAGACAGTATTCGTTTAATCGATTTTATCGATGCATATATTCTGAATATTAAGCAGAAAAAAAAACACCACGTTGTTTATTCATGGATCATTGAAATAAGTTTTCCCATTAGCGCTATTGATAGCCAAAATTGCATAATGACACGGGGAATGACGCGTCAACATCAACTTTTTTTTTACTTTTCAAAAAGTTTATTTTTTTAACTTTGAACTTACTCGCTTACTTACTTATTCTCGCGTTTTCCTTTCGGAATGGAAGCAAAGCCGTACGAGACGGTAAACGTTTGTCACTTCTTAAAATGGTATAATTTTTTTGTGTAAATAAGGCGCCGTAAAACAATTGTTGAAACTTCCAAGTTACTCACCGAACCATGTTCTGTCAAAATCACACGACAGAGTGTAAAATTTCGCCGAAATATTGTGTAGCTGTATCCAAGATGATTTACAACTAAGACCATCCGAATTTGAAACACGGGAGTTTGTCATGCGCCTGTTCCCTCCCAGTCAACATGGCTGCCGCACGCCGGCCTCTCCACCGTTTGGGTTCGTTCCTTTTGAAAAGGAACCAGTTCCTTCGATGAAAAATGGAACCAGTTCCCGTTCCACTTCCTCAAAATTGAAAAAAAAGCTACGCGTACCGAAGTTCCTCAAAAAAATAACCAGTTCCTAGGAGGGGAACTTTTCCGTTCCGTTTCTACCCAGCACTCTCCACCGCCACCAACCTAACCTAACCACCATCACCTCCCTCTCAAAAAAAAAAAATCCCAGATTTGGCTAGTAGCCATCTTTGCCACGAGTGCATGCATAATGGGGGTGGGGACGGGATCGGGGACGGGTGAGGGGGGGGATGATAGTGTTGGACACAAACAATGGTCCGATAGAGGCGCGCGCACGCCAGGAGCCACACAAACGCATAGCTTAGGCGGGAACACAGTCGGAGAAGACGACTGACCCCCTTTTTTCCACCACCACCACCACCACCACCACCACTCCTTTTTAATTCTTGCGCAATTGGAATAATATCCCCTCCCCTCCATTCCCACCCTCCGTTTTCTTGAGACAGAGCGTGGTCGTCCTTGCCTGGCCTCAGTCTCGCTGACTCTCCACCTAGTAATAATCCACCTAGTAATCCACTCTTATCCATTTGCCGTCGACGTGGTCGTCCATGCGTGGCAACAATGAGCCAGACGGGTGGAACTGTAGAAACAATGGCCGCCGCCACCAACGCCATTGTTCGAGCAGCCACGAAGGGCAGAGAGAGAGAAACGGAGAGATAGACAGAGAGAGAGGACAAGTCCGACGGGATTGCTCCATCAACGGATGGCTGGGTTCCACCACCACCAACCACCAGTGCAGGAAGGATGAAGGTAAAACGTGGTAAAAAGCGACCGGACGCTCACATCCCAACCAACTGGATGCCTGACTGCCACGCATACAGAAACGCATCGAAACACGCACGAATACTATTTCGTCAGACTCAACACATTTGAAATGAGGAAAAAAGTTTAAATGTGGGACATGAAAAATTAAAAATGAAAACGAACTTCGCAGCACATTTGTTTTTCTGCAGTACAAATTATTTTAAGACTGGGTATTATTTTGAGAATGGGCAAAACTAAGCTTTTTATATTGACATGTTTAATTTTCCCCAAATCAATTTCCCTTACAAATTATTTTACCTTTTATAAATTACAATGAATCAAGACAGGTTTGCCCCTGTAAGATTCAATTACAGAACTAAATTGTACTTTCAAACTAATTTTAATAACAACTTATCGACATTTTTTTATTTTTAACTAATGTTCTAATTACAATTAGTTTGAAAGTCCATTTTAACTATCAGCTATCTTCGCGTGTTCTACACATCATTTATTTTACAGAACTAAAGTCAAACGCGGTTTGCTCTTTTTTAGTGAAATTTTGTTTTTTAGGAGTCGTTGTAAAAATCAAATGGAATCGAAGCCGAGACCACCCGCATCGCAGTCAGTCTTTTTCATGAAAAAAGTGACATTTACTGATATTAGAACAATATTATCTAATACTGTACACTGAATGCGATCAAAATATAATAATTATTAAGTTGTATGGGGTACTGGATTACTAAATCTAAGCAACCCGAAAATCTTCGTCTCAAGCTTCGTCGGTCCCAACAATCTGAGCTCACCCTGTACCCGTGGATGTTGTTGTTGCGGCTGCTGCTGGCGTGGCAAAAACTTTGAATAGTTTTACCCCTCCGCTTTACCCCTCACTTTACCTCGCGTCGCTTTACCCCCTCTATCACAGTTGGCTCGGCCAGCGAGCCAGCAAGAGAGCCTCACATTCCAACACGCAACGCTTATGCAGATATTCTCCCTTTCATCCCCCATCTTTTTTGCTGTCGCAACCCACCCCCTTCCCCTCAATAACCCCCTCCCCTTGTTTATCACTGACACAGGGCACTGACTCGCGATGGCCGAGCGTGAGGGCTTGCTGGTGAGGGCTAGTGAGGGGTTGGGCGCGAGCAAAAAAAAGGGGTGGTGGTAGAGGGGGCGGGAGAGGACCGGATGGGTGGGTGGCCCCGTGGTGGACGCTTGGGCAGCAGCAATAGAGGGGTTGTGGGTGGGGGTTTGGCGGACGGTTGATGTGGCGTGTCCTCATTTCGCCATCGCGTTCAGTGCGAGCGAGCGAAGGGGGCAACGTGCAAAGGGGGTTGGGGGAGGGGGGGGAATAGGAGGGGAAGGGGATAGTGGTGGTGTGCACAGAGACCGAAGGCGAGTAAGGAGAAGGCGCGACCCCCAGACAACCGTCTGCGGGACGAAGGTCATTGCGTTGGGGCTGCCGAAGTTGCCGAGGCTGTCAGCTTTGTTCGGTCTGTTCGCATGCACCAACGAAGCCCACGCGAAAAACAACAAAAATGGCGGAGAGGGAAAGATAGAGAGACCCAACCCAACAAACATGAGGCCTCCCTCGCCACAGTATAGTCTCCTCCACACATAACAACCGAGTGGTGAAATGACGGTTAAGGGGCCAACGTGGAAAGTTAGCCAACGCCCAAATGAACGACGCAGATGGCCAAGCAGAAAGTCCACCCGTTCACCAAACTAGTAGAATTTTTAAATTCACATCTGAAGGACCGCAAACTTTCCGCAAAAAAATATTGAGAAAATTCGATTTAAACATGGATGATCTTCATGATCCATTCGTTTTACCAATTTCCTTTTGCTGGGTAACTTAGAAGGTTCTGCTCGCGGGTAAATATTGTAATTGTAACAACACATTACGAGCCCCTTTCAGTGTCACCCTTCCAATAATCATCCTATATTCAGACAATTTAAATCGGCGTTTTTAATTTTCGAGTATATTGCAATTGGATTCAAGACAAGACAACCCTTCCCTGTTCTGTTCCGCACATGTCAACTGTAAATCTACTCATTCAATTTTGGTGAGAGCAATTTTAGATATTATTCCACTCGCGTTTTGCGTTTTCGTGTTCAGTGTTGAGCGCACGTTGGTCGGTACGCCATCTGGCGGAGAAAAAAAAATACGCTTGGTATATATGACAATCTATTATAATCGACTGAATTTCAGAAATGATAATCCAACCCCGAACCGGTTTCCAGCCCGCTGCGAAATTACGCCAGATTGTCTTATCCAAAAACACGTATATCGCATTATCTGATTAACAGACGTCACCCCTTTCCCACCCCCTTCATTTGGAATTGAGCAGATATTCCGATTAAAAACCAAACCCCAAGCAGAGTATACAACTCTCCCGATAAATTGCGTACTCGCTGCTAAATTACTTACTGGCGCACCAAACTCAGTTCTCATTTCAATTTCTTTCTGGTCGATAAGACTAATGTATTTCATTTAGCGTTGCGCCGAGTTCTAGTAGTCAATGCACAACTAATAATACATAATACACTGCAAAACTGACTGACTGCAAACCCGGGCATACATTTTATCGCATAATTGTCGGGAATGGGGAAATACGCACCTCAGCAAAAACGATGGCGCGGTCGATGATGACGGGCATAAAAACTGATCCAGAGTCTGACCAATCTGCTAAACAAATTGATGATTGAGTTTGGGTATACGTACACAGTGTCCTGTCCGTCCCCGATTGAAGAGTTCCGTGTTCGGTCGACTGGTCTTCTTCGATCAATTTAGAGAAGATCAGAGGTTGAGCACCCTTAGAAGAGTCACAGAGAAAATGACCCGAAAACGCGGGGGGGAAATCGGGCGCCTATATGACCTCTATTCCCCCACCAACCCCGCTTTTATCAACGAAACTTCAGCTTCGAAAATTAAAAGTAGCACACAGCAACGAGCAACGACCAAATTTCGTTTTATCTGATTGCGAACGAAGGGAAAAATTGAAGGATTCGAGAGAAAACAATCGAAAGGCGAATTGATCGCATGCCGCTCTCGATTGATGAAGGCGCGTAGAACGGGACTATGGTGTGGGGCTACAAGGTGTGGCAATAAAGTTCGGTTAATGATAAATGTGCAGCCTCACGTGGAAAAACGGCTTACAATCTTTCAAAATAATCCCCGTGGCAAAATATCTAACAACGTGTGTACAAATCGTCGAAAGCTCTTGAAAATACCTCCTTTTAAAAGTACAGCTTTCAATTATCATTCCAATTTTCGTGAATTATTAACATTTTGAAAGCTGTATTTGCGTGACACACGTTGTCAGATATTCGTAATGTGCCACGGGGATTATTTTGAAAGATTGTAAACCGTTTCCATGTGAGGCTACGACTGCACATTTTTAACCGAACTTTATTGCCACACCTTGTATGTCTACGCAATTGATTGACGCCGATAAAAAAAAAACCAATATACACTCGTAATACTTGTAATATATTCTCCCGTGTACAATACAACGTCCCGATAGATAACGAAAAACAAACTGCAAAGCGATAGCAGACAACAATCGCGAGCGTAAAAGTCTGTCGCTATCGCCCAAATCTCATTATAGGATTTTGTGGAAAATAACGAAAACCCTCGTTAAATTTACATTCCATTTACAATATGTATACCCGGTATGAACTCGAGATAAAAGTCGCCCAACTCGAATCCACCTTTTTATCACGTTTGGCCCCATAACAGTCGAGTGTTTCGTCGTCCTCCCAATCAAATCTACGCAAAAATGAATGCCGAAAACTAAGGATTTGTTTCGCTACAATTTAGTTAAACATTTTCTCTAGATGCTCTTTGATCCTTAACCTGGTTGCACTTCTCGTTTCAAGTAGACATTTACATGAAACTTTCCAGTAAAGATGAACTCGAAATATTTGTAAATTTAGAAGATGAACTCGACAGAAACCGGCAATTTAAAGTAGCGAGGAAGTTTTTGTAACAGTTGAAAAACTGAATCGAAAATCAGTCCTTCATTTGTAAATCGGTGATTCAAGTCTCAACTATAGCCGTTAATAGTCTTTTGTAATCAAACTGACCACTAGTCCCAAACGAAACGAGACATTCTGCTTGCCAGGCACGTAGAATTGAACGTAAGCACGTACGAGACCACCTTGTCACTATAAAAGGTCCCATGCAGCTCGCATTCGATTCATTCAAAATTTAGAAGGGGTTCCCTTCGATAGGGCCCCTAACAGACATGCGGCCCCTTCGTGCAGTTTGCATGTGCCAACCATGTCTATATTGGTTGAGTGAGTATAGAGAGGGGAAGGGAGGGGGGGGAGAATTGTTTTCGATCTAATCCTACATACACAACACACGGCAAGAGCGAACGAGCGACGACCAAGCTGAACGCGATAAGCCATACATGGGAGTTGTGACGTTGTCAGCCAGTGAGTCACACGGGCGGCACGCTGGCAAGGACGGATAACGGGTAATCAGGGTCACCCCGTCATCCGTTATCCGCAATCCGAATAAAGGGCCTCCCTGGACAGATAGGGCCCCTTGGACATGATGATACGCAACATTCTGGTCAGATAAAAAAGACTGGATAGTCTCCCAAGGTTAACCTCACCTGGGCAAAAGGAACAAACCATAGTCCAGGATATGAAGAATCGGGCCTGACTGGAGAAACCCTGGTGACCCGACAGGAACCCAATACAGATCACCAGCAAAATTGAAATGTAGCATTTCAACTGCATATGAATGTCTGACTGTGTGGGTCTGTCTGGTCGATCCGACCGACTTTCATTTCATTCGATTCGTCTAGAACTAACTTAACCCTAACCCTTCTATCGCCGAGCGGCATGTCCGGATCGCTGGCACTTCTGCTTGGTGATTTGGTTGTCTGCTTTCGAGAGCTGATCACTCCAAAAAGGCTAAAATTCACGAACCTGATTTTAAATAACAAAATGTACGAGGAAGGCGTGGAAACGAGGCGCAAGTACATACAAATCTTGATTTTGTCTGTTTTATTCCATCTTAAACTAGTTACTAATTTATATATTACAAATATAAACTGTCGAACCGAACGAGTAGAGATTTATGACCTTGTGTGTCTTGTTTCCATGTGTTTCTAGTCGTACATGCTGTGAATTTATATTGGAGATGATCATACTTTAACTTATCCCGGTAGAACATTACCTTTACAAAAATTTGATTTTTGATAATGCACAAGAATAATGATTTCGGCCCAGCAAGACCAACTTTGTATTTTAAAATAGGACATTGTTTAGTTTAGTCCCTCGTTTTCCAAACTGTGCTCCGCGGCAAATTTGTTCTAAAAAGAGCTCCGCGAGCCAAAAGGTTTAGGATTAACATTGGACTGGTTTAGTCCAATGTTTCCCAAACTTTTTAACTCGCGGAGCCCTTTTTTGAACCAATTTCAATGGCGGAGCTCCTTACAGGTCACCAATTTTAACAGCGGAACCTCATGTCATACAAGTGAATGGCGTTTTGTTCTTTATTTCATTTTCCAGGAGTGGCCTCGGAGCCCCTGGTGGAAATGGTTTTGGAAACGATGGTTTAGTCGAAACGCAGGAGTAACCTTTATTTGCGTTCCAAAATGGCGCCGAAGTGACGACGAATATGAGCATGGCGCATGCGAGCTGCTAGGAAAAGCTCAGGGCACGTTTAGACAAACCGAGGGAGGGAGAGATGTTTATGAAGTGGAGGGGAAAAAAAATATATTTATTCGCCCCCTTCATGTCGTATGATACGGCCGTATGTGCCCCTCTCTCATTGACCTAAATAATTTTGCCGGGTGCCACAAAAAAGCGTCTTCACTCGACAAGGAACTTGGGGACGAAACACGACCGTTATTGCCAAAATTCTGTTAATTTCAATATGAAATTCACTTTTAAAACTTACACGCGGAATTCTGAATATACCGGATATTAAAAAAATTCATTGGAAACTACTTTACGTCATGTATATTTCCCACAAACTAGAAATCGCGCATGTATTGGGTGAAAAAAAAAATGATTCGAGTTAAAACTTAGAGTATTCAACCAAAATATTGAACTCAAAATCCTGTTGCACACGACTAACTTGGAGTCTGTATTTAAACAAGATAAGCATTTCGCCTCTTTTTAAACTGCAATTGCGCAACTAAATTACAATGCTATCAGTTATAGAACAAGTAGGAAGATTAACCAAACGCCACCATTTTTGGGGCGTATTTCTATCTTTCTTTTTTTCGCCAGACGAGTCAGACTTTTTGACATGGTGCTCGTCACCCAAAGGACTACATTTTGTACATCGCCCAAG
>JAUJYS010004386.1:0-12032 GCA_033995665.1 Melogona broelemanni | reverse complement strand
CACGTCAAACCCAGTCCGAACATTATTTCTACATATCTTCAAACGTAAGAAATTAATAAGATTGTGGTAACTAAATTTTATATTATAACCAAGTAATAAATTTGTCAATTGACACCGAATTTTAATTTGGCGGGTGGGTCTATTATAAACGTTGCTTTCGCGAAACTTCAACAAGCGACAGCCAACAAACTAGTATAGTCGGGTTTTAATTTTAGATCACCTGCTTTATTTTACAGTAGATATTATAAATTATAGCCCAGAATATTTTACACGAGAAGTTTACACGTAAATAGTGGATGTTTTTTGGTTTGTTTTATAAACGCCCGAAATAAACCGAAGAAAACCGTCTGATTTTTTTTTTACACTTTCATGCCATCGTATTAGACAATTTCAAATCAGAGAATAATATTATTTCTAACTATGACTTTTTTATAAGATTAGACAGGAACCCTGGATACTTTAAACTTAATCAATTTATTTTTTCAAATAATAATTATTAAAAAAAAATGGGGTGTGCCTTACCGGGTTTCGAACTTCGTATGACGTCCACCTGTACGTTGGGCGGGCGCGTGTACCTGACGATGGTGGCCTCGCTCTGACAAACGGGATCCACCAGCGGATTTTTGACGGGCAGGGCGACCACATCGGCACTGCCGCTGCAGAAGCAGTTCCCCATCTTTATTAAGCATTAATGGGAACAAGATGCTCTGGAGTATACACCTGCTTCGAGAGATAGAATTAAAAAAATAATCCAGCCTTAGTCGTCATCTAAAAAATAGAACGCCCCGGGACAGCGGCGAAAAAAATAGACGAACAGAGTCTGGCAAACTCTTGTTTAGAAGTAATATCCAGAATAATAATAGTTGAGTTAGGACGTCTATAATTCAAACAAATATAAAAAAACGTGGTTCGGTACAGCGCCGAAATAAAGACGAACAAAGTCTGGCGAACTCTCTCTCTCTCTCTCTCTCCAGAACATGTTATTAAAATATTATTAAACTAAAAAATACAAATATATTTATATTTTTTAAATAACATATGAACAACGTTAATGCATGTGTAGATAATCTTTGTTCGTCTATTTTTTTCGGAGCTGTCATGGGGCTTTCAAAAATGACTTGGATGGAATAAACGAGCACCCGAGCCCGGGAATCGAACCCGGGATCACCGCACCACAGCTCTACCGCCTAAGCTTTGATCAAAATTTGTAGTAAATTTTAAGTGAACATAAAAATATTTTTAGACTCGGGAAAGATAAATATTTGTTTTTATTTTTTTAAACAAAAATCTTGCATACACATCTGAAAACGTCAATGTGACTAAATCGCTCTAAATCAAAGATTATGGTCGATTCGTCGCATGTCACTTGTCAAGGAGCAAACTATTTTATCGGAAAATGAGAGCTCATTGACATATTTTTGACAGCTAGATTACATGCATTCGCCGAATACCGATCGCTGCATACCGTACTTCTCGACCTTTTTAAAGATATTTTTGCCAGATTAATGAATATTTCATTATAATCGATCACTAGAAAAAAATCGAATTTAAATTCGGTTCTATTGTGATTAAATATCCGAAACTCCAATATTTTTCACAACACCAAAAATTGTGATAATTGTGAAGCTAAATGCAGGCGATCAGTAATTGAAATTAAATACACTGGAGAGCAAAGCTAAACACACATGAACACATCAACTTTCACATTTGGGAGTTAGAAAATTTCTCACAACAAAAAACGCAGTCAAAAATGTAGCCCGACTAGGGCATCGCTAGTCTATCGGCCCTGCGAACGCATTTTCACGGCATTGAACAAAATTTACATTTACATACACTCGATTTTGTCGGTTTATTGTGTTGACGACGCAAGAGTTCGAACCCGTACACAAATATATTGCTAGCTAAATAAATAAACTATCCAAACCCAACCACTTAAGCTTTTATCCTTTGGCTCAAAATCCGCCAATGATGCTATTTAATTTATGAAGCTGGTCTCATTAGGAAAGGGGAAAATCGACAACAAATATGGCGGCACCATAAAGGAAAAAATGACTCATTGCGTTGAGGGGATGGATTAAGCCTGCCTTTTCTGATTTAAGTCCTGTACAAAATTTCGATTCAACCAAGTTTATTCGACTACAACTAATTCGATAATTAAACTAGCCAACAAGAGGGCAGGCACAACTAGGCGTACACAGAAATAGAAATGCCACAAACAGAAAATTGGATTTTGTCAAGAGGTGATTAACCAGGCTAGGTCATTGGGCCTAGGCTATCTGTTTAAGGTCAACAAAATTGAGTTACCTGGTCGTTGAGTAAGGAAAGGTAGAGCCTCCGAGGTTTTTCGGTCCCCTGGTCACCCGGCCAAGGGATAAAAATGAATAAAATTACATTAATAATGAAAAAAAATTGTTACAAAAGGCATTACGACATCGGCAAGGTAACCCATCTGCCATTGTCGGGATGAGCGATAGTATATTATATTATCGATAGTATCAATGCGATTCTATTCCCAGGGCGCTGAATTCGAATTTCGAATTCGAATCTAGTATTTCGAATCTCGATTACAAAGAGATAGACGACAATATCTCGCAGACACGTTATCGCGGCACGGCATCGTGCAAAACCTTCTCGACTAGCATCGCGCACGATGGGGATTATCCCGAGGATCATGATTTATTCCATCATTGAACTTTTTGTTTTTAAGGAGTCCAACAGAACCGTGTCACGTCTGCTCGTTATCGTGGCTACTTTTACAATAATTTATGACTTCCAATGAAATCCAATGTTGACACCTTATCAAATATATACATTTATACAAAATATATTTTCTAATTGGATAATTATCTAATATTTTCTATGAAATGGCGGAAATATTCACAATTGGTGCTTAAACTTTACAAAATCATATTTTGTATTTAAAATGCAAAAATAAAATGTTGGATTTATTTATTTGTTTATAATCGAGCCATTTCATGTTTTCATGATAAACTGTCCCACACTTTGTTTTAAAAAAGTTTTCAGGTTTTTACTTATTTAAAAATTTATAAGCTTCCTTTCCTTTTGATTTTCATTAAAATGAATTTTTTTGGCTTGTTTCCCCTCAAATCATGTCATTGCTTCTGAATGGAAAAAGTGCCTGCGCGCGCGCCAGACTCGTACTTTGTTGTTGGACCAGTTTGTATCTTTCGGTATGTACTTGGAGCTCTTCGGTTTTAGGCTTTATGTTTTCTCAAAATGATGTAAATTTTTTAGTACCGTGATCCGAGATGCAAAAGAAAAAATTAACTTTGCAAAAAAACAATATTTTGATTTTCAAAAAATTAGTGTATTTCATGGAGAAAAGTATATTAAAAAATCTAAGAATTTAAAAGCTTAGTTTTCCCCCCAAAAACGAATTTCTCTCGCTCAAAACATTTTGAAAGATTGGGAATTGAACCCACGATCAGGGGTATAATAATTCGTCTTGCCAACCACTACACCACACCGTTCCTCATGTTGACACAAATTTTCGTAGATCATACTATTTTTTCAATTTCACCACTTGAAGACGCCACAGACTTACCAGATGTAGCAGAATCTGACTCACAAATTATATTAAAAAATAAGCAAAAACACAGCAAGAGTACCGGAAATAGATTTCTTTTACTAACATCAAACAAGTCTGAACACAATTGCATAACGAGGCTATAATCGATATTGACATATGTGAATGATCTATGACATATTTACAGAACTATGGAAAGAGTAAATAAAATCACAAAAAAATGCGAAATCTTTGTATATACTGTATATAGGCCATTATGTAGGAGGGTGAGGCAACTTGGCTACAGGATCCTTCAAACCACGAAAAAGGATTCTCATTAATCGAAACACTATAATATAATCCTACGTATATTATTTTATTCTTAAGGGGTGGGAGGGGGGGCAAATACACATTTGATGATACCCCCACTTGATGTAATGAAATCTTCGGTCAGGGCGAAAGGAAGGGAATGGCATCGTCAATATGTATAGAAGAAAAATTGCTCGTCAATTAAATGTCAAATGAAAAATGATAAGCAATTTATGAAAGAACATTCTTGTACAGTCACATGTCAAATTAACTGGGCCAAGATTTTTAAATGGAAATTTTTACTTTTGACAGTAATTATGTACGATTTGGATCCGAATTATTGAATTCGTTTTTTTGCATATTGTAGAACATTTAATTAGCAACAATATTCACATGACACGTTCTAAAGTGAGAAACTTCGTTTCAAACAGAACAACTGGTATTTCGGAAATGGAACACCAAACAAGAAAAGGCTTAAAATATACATTAATGAAAATCATCACGTTTGGATACAACCATAATATTTTTTTAAGACTTTTTCTCAAATGCTACAAAGTTCAAGAACACAATTTAAACGAATTTTCTTAATTTAGAACGTTCGTAATAAAATATATTGTCAAGTGGATATTGTTGTTAATTAAATGTTCTACAAAATCCAAAAAATCGAATTCACAAATTCATATAAAAACAGTAGATAATTACTGTCAAAGTAAACCTATTTACATTTGAAATTTTTTGTCACACTTAATTTAGCATGACACTGTATGTGTAGACAAAAAATATGCTCGTCAATTAACTGTTAAATAAAAAAAAATTATCAACAATTAATGAAAGGACAATCTTAAATTTATCAGTAAAAACATAATTGTCTGACCACGTGATAGCAAACATTGTCATTGTATCCGCTGTATATAAATGTGTAATACAGTTTTATTCAAATTATCAGCGGGCTAGTATACATTTTTCCTCAACTTAACTCGATTAAAAACAAAACCTCATTTAAACAAATGGTTAGACATTGAGAATACAATGAACATAGCTGTGGATAGTGTGCTAGCCGCTCTTTTAATGAAAAATGACATGATGACAGAATTGTTCACTTCTTCAAATTAAAATGGATGATGTCGTTTAATTAAAAAATAATATAAAAAACATGAATTTTACTTTAAAATGTTTTTTTTTTTTACGAAATCACTTTTCGTCAGAAAATTTACACTACGTCTGCTTAATGGTGAAGATGAACATTTTCATATTTTTTTTCTCTCGATACAATTTGATATTTTACAATAGATAACAAAAATTTGTAGAAAACAATTTCTCGCCTTTCGAAATTTCGAAAACGCAAGATTTATTATTGGGTTTCCTTTCTTAGAAACAAGTTAGGTTGTTTGAATAACAAACTTAAAGGGACTGGCCTTTTTTGATGAAATGTAAAATAATTCCTCTGAAACCACAACAGTTTATTTGTTTAAAAAAAACGCATTCGATTCCAAACCAAAAACGGACTGGCAAAAAAAAAACTTCAATCTTATTCACATACAGCACAACATCTCTGAAAAGGCACATGCATTTATTTTTTGTTACTTTTCAAACAATAAACAATAACAACACAGATAAATATTGGATAGGGTAATTTACAGAGAACCTGCTTCCACGAATCAGAGAAACGTTTGAGTACAGTGCTAGGAGCGTCTGAAAATCGCAGAAACGTTTAAGGACCATGTTAGAAAAATTCACTCACCAATAAGGTGCCGCGATAGACATCACGTGACACTGGTAATTTCGTCACAGAAAGAGACTAATGAAATGTTTGATTCCAGCTACCTTTTAATCAAATTTTCAAGACCAAAGTCAGAAAAACTATGGTCAGAAACCAGAAAAAAAAAATAATCTACGCTAAGCATAGCCGATCTAACCCTTATGTATTCTTCTGGAATCTTCAAGAGTTCTTAACACTTTCCTCGAGTTTGTCTGATTCGTGGTGAAGGGTCTAGTGTTGAGTGTAAGGTCGGTGAAAGGAAATTAGTTTTGTTTGTAAAGTGGAGGGAAAAAAAACAACAAATCAACAACTGGATGCGTCATATATCATTTATGTGTGCAAGGTTTTGTACTGTAACAAATATACGATATTTCGTGAATAATTACATTATCAAATCTGTTTCGACTCTTTGGACACCAGGCATGAAAAATTTAAATGCCCATCAAAGACAAAAGTCATTTTATAAAAATAAAAAGGCTGAATGAGTTATCGTAAAATTCGGCGAAAACATTTCCTTTTCATTCCTTAGCATCTTTTAATTTTTCGAATTCGATTCGAAAATTGCACGTTATATATATATATATACATGTACATGTATACGAGTTCGAATTCCAATTTGGACGCCCGTTTCTAACATTTGAAAGGGATTTGGGTGATTAAAGTTTTCTTTTCAGACTCCATGAAATGGCTAAGAGCTATAATTCCCAAATATTCTGTTTATTAGTGGATTGAAGTGTTGAATTTGGCAAATCTGCGTTTACTACAAATTTCCAAGACAATAATGTCGTTTTATCGTTAAAGGTTATTTTTGTCACCTAGAAAAAACAAAATCTAAATGTAATTGTGTAATTCACTATTTTGTTACATAACTGATGAATTGACGAACTTGTTGGTTAATTTAGGTGAATTTACGAATTTAGAATAATTGACATATTTAATATTGTGAAATAATGTTATGTTAAAAATAATAAACGCAAAAATAAATATTTTCAAGTGTCATTTCCATACTAATTGCACCATTAGCTGGAGAGTCCGAACAGTCAAAACAGATTTGATCTTCCAACAAACATTTACACTCATTTAATACCCTCATTACACTCATTAAAACATTTTTTCCCCATTAATTAATATTAACGTACGTCCTTCCCAAAAAAATTTAAATAAATACACGCTTTGATTTTTCTTAGTATCTCGCGCACTCCATTTAAATTGACAAAAAAATATATCTTTATAAAATTTCGGTGCGATCAAGATACAAGGAGTGCAGGCACTAGGGGATAAACAATATCGTCAATCGATTGCACAAATCTAGGATGCAAAAAGCAGTGTTGGGTATGTTTCGTTTAAACAATGACCCAGTTCCAATTCCTACACAAATAGAAAGGAACCTAACAGTTCCTTTTCCTCTCTTTCGAATAAACTTTTTCGTTCCTTCGATTAAAAAATAAAAATTGGAAAAAATTACTTTTTCAATTGATACAAATATGGAAAAGTCCATTTTATCCCCAACAATTCCGTTTAGTAACGAGCTTTTTTTTATACCGTTAGCTTTCAATACAAACGTAATCATGAAAAAAAATTAAATGATTAGTTTAATATTTAATATTTGATTATTAATTAATTAAATGCTCTGCACACAGTAAAATGAACGATTGTTCCAGTTCCTGAAAAAAATGGAACAAAATCGTTCCATGCGTTCCTAGAAAAAGGAACAAAATCGTTCCATGCGTTCCTAGGTAATGGGCGTTCCAAAGTTCCTCATAAAATGAACCAGTTTCTAGGAACGAAACTTTTCCGTTTTACTTCCTACCCAACACTGCCAAAAAGAGAGCAAGGTGAAGATAATAATTACAATTGTATTAGCGATGGACACAAGTTCTCTAATACGAACTAAGAAATCTGTAGGATCGAATTGGTGGAAGGGAAAAAATAAAAATTTGTTTGAATTGGCACTACTTTTAGATTTGTTTTAAGGGAAAACATAAAAAAGATGAATTAAGAAATCAGTAATGCCCGTCTACTTCGATATTTAAATTTGGCCATTTTAAATCCAACCACCAAAATCACTGTATAATACAAAAAATAAAAAGTAATTCGCAAAAACAATCTGATCAAATAGTTGTCAAACTCGGTAAAACTACATCTCACACCCTGGGGTGATAAAATATGGGAATTTGAATAACTAATATAACGACTGTTACAAAATAATTGCCCCATGTGTTGTGTTTTATTTTTTACAGATTTGGGCACTGTTTCATTTCCGATCGTATATATCTTGATTATTTGTTCAAATGGATCAGCAACTTACTGTTATATCTAACATAATAAGTGTAGTTCTTAGCAGATCATTGGAATAATACCCCTATCGAATAAAAATATATATATATATACAGTATCAAGCATACTTGAGCAAGGATTGACTTACTTGAATAAACCAGCCCGTAGCTTTCCACATACCAGTGTTTCTAAATGGTTTAATACTATCTCAAATGTGCTCAAGAATTTCAAATGTGTTGCAAGGGGGTGCGTTCAGCTTTCGTCAACGCGATCCATATTTCGGAACAGCGCCTGCGATCTCCAAAGCCAAATGTGCACCAATCTTAGGCATAATTCAAATTTTTTACAGAAGATCAAGAATTAGCCTAGTATAGGATTAGAATGGGATGGAATAGTAAAAAGCTGATCCAATGCTAAATAAACTAGATAAAAAAGATCGGAAAGGTAATAATTCCCAACTATGACAATGTTTAAATGTTAGTGGTGTAAAAAAAGACTACGCGTCTTGCATAATTAAATGAAAAAAGACAAGATAGTTAAAAAGCTTTTAACCCAGTCAGTTACAGAAGAAATAAACACACATTTATTCTGTAACTGACAGATTAGAAGAGTCTTAACTATCGGTCTTACTGATCTATTTATTTTAATCAGTATTTTTTTCATTCTCTGACAACGGTGGAACAATTTTGTTAAAGGAATAAAATGGGTCACGAATTTCGGGGGTCCTGTTGGTCACGGCGGTTCTAAAAGTTGGTAAGTTTGGTAAAAGTTCCAAAGTTGGTCGTAACGTCTAGTTAATGGGATGGTCAAGAAAATGTACCATCGCGTCATTTACACGAAATCTGCATCAAAATCTGTGTCGCTCTGGTAGGGGGGGCAGCAGTGTGTCGTCTACGTACTAGGCAAAACATAAAAATAAACAAAATAAAAATGTACACACACACACAATTCTATTTAGGTTTGAGCCTCGGGCTGCGTGCCACATTTCTACTTGTCGTGAGCGACAAGATGCCAACTGCCACAATCTTATCGAAAAAAAACTGCCAAAATTGGCCACCGACATGGGAGGGGGTTGGTAACTCCACCCGGTCGTAACAACCAGTTAACAATCACGTGTTCACTAGTCTCAAAGAACAGTTATAAGTCGTGTCTCGAAATCCAATCACAAATTGAAACTTCACCGAGACGTTATCGGGGGGAAAAAATACTTTCTGATAAACCTATTGACGCGACGATGAATTTTATGGATGACTGCGGAAAAAAAAAATAAAAAAAACGAAGATATTAATTTGGCATTCCTTTATTCGCTACTGGCTTTGCAATTTGAAAATGGGGCAAAAATACATTTTACACGATTGTTCAGAAATAGGGGGGGAATAAAAAAAAATGTCCAGGCCTGAAGCTGGGTTTCGAAGGCGACGAAAGACACACACACAAAAAATGTCTCGCTCACCGAAAATAGGCGAGAACAATCTACGCACCAATCACACCTCAAATCAACTCTTGTCCCTTCAGAAAAAGGAAATCAAATTTCCTACAGACAATTAAAAAGGCATATGAAGTCTCTTTCTGGGAGGAGGATTGGTGATCTCCGACATGGGGATATGACGACTGGCAGTGCCGAGAGCATAGGTTATGTGAAGGGAGAGGGCGAGGATCCATTTCAGGAGTTATCAAGGTGACGACGTGATTGTATCCACCCTAAGAGGTGAAACATAACAGCATTATCATCCAAACAACCAGCTAACCACACACACGCAAACTATCAACAAGAATAATGTAAACAATATTTTAAATGTTCGAATACACAAACGGAGAACTCGCTCCATTGACAAGTGCGGCAATTGTTTATATTGTTCCCACACACACATACATATCGTTGATTGTAATTTGGAGGATTGGATCCCAAATCAACTCCCCACACGAGCTTCATCGACACAAGGGCTGACCGCCAAAAAGCACAGAACCCTACAACATTTCTCCCAACTTCACACCTTTCAATCCAACCCGGTAAGCCTCAGGACAGACCAGTCATCCATCTATCCAGTGCCGGCTTGTCGAACCATGCTTACCATGTAGCGCATGCTTACGCATTATTTGACAAGCCGCCACTGACTGGTATCCGAATTCTCTTTCACACCAAGCGGGTCAACCCAACACTGATCCGTTGACCCATAATCCAATGAGAACTTGCTGAATCCTGGTGGAAATCGTTCCGCACTCGGGAAAATGGGTTCGGAGCGAAATGACCATCTCTTCTACTCCCATCCTACAGTTGTCCACTGGCTTCAAACAGGAATCTGAGAGCTGCCAAAGTTGTAGGCTAGTCTGAACATGTTTACTTTCCCCCCACATCCAAATCCACAGCAGGCAGCTGGCCAAAATATCTACAAAGGATCAGGCTAGCTTGCCACCACACCCTCGCCAAGCTGCTGCTGCTGCTCACACGGTTTGATCTGGCTTATGCAAACATCCACTAGCATATTAAAATAGCTGAACTGGTCATCCGCCTGACCAGGCGGTGTAGGAGGCGGCGTCTGCTGGCTACTACTGACCACCACCACCACAGCCCCGGGACCAGTGGCACCACCCCGGCAGAAATTGCAATCGGGCGAACCACCATTCTGCCGACACAGTGGACACGTGGCCAGAGAAGCCGACTCGGTGATGGGGACAGTGGCCAGGGAGTGACCATCCGTGCTGACTACCTCGTCATCGGTGAGGTCATCATCATCGTCCTCATCGTCACCGTCCATGTCTTGGTCCTCCCCAAAGCCACGTCTTCGTCGACGATAGCCACCGTCCAACATTTGCTCGTCGTCATCGTGAGTCGAAACGTCGTCGTCATCGTCCATGTCGTCATCCTCGTCATCACTGGAGCAGGAGGAGCGGGCCTCGCGACGCGCCAGGAGGTGACGGGGTCGTCGAAGGTTCCCGTTGTAGTCGCTGCCCGAGCTGTGTCGGCGGCGACGGCGCGAGGCCCACGGCATGCCGGGGACTGGTCCGGTGCCTCTCACCACCACCAGGTCGCGGTAGTGGTCGTCTGGGCGGGTGGAGGTAGGGGCGGGCGAGGGGGAGGAGGCGGAGGAGTCACTGGCGTCACTTCCGGTGCCGTTTTTACCGCCGCTGCTCTTGCGGGTGATGGTGTACTTGTGAGGGTCTTGGCCCTCCTTGCGGATCATGTCGGGGAGGATGCGGCGGCGGGCGTTGATGAACCAGTTGCAAACCTGCGAATGACAACACAGAAACAATCAATTATTGGCGGGTAAATAATTAATGCAGAACAAATTATACGAGTCGGATTTAACATTGGAATGCATAGCGCTTCATAACTAACTCGTCTAGCCCAGTTGGTATTGCAACCGACTGCGGTGCGGGCGGTCTCGGGTTCGATTTCCGGCAAGCTCTTGTTTTTTTCTATCCTGGAAGTACTGGTAAAAATGTGCCCATCGCACATTGCCATAGCGACACATCGCCATAGTGATCGGGGGGGGGGGGGAAACAACAACCTTTTCGTCTAATTTAAATATCTGAATTATTAATGTAAGAAAAACTCTGCTTTTGTAATTGCACCTAGAAATTTATCTCGGCCGGGAATTGAACCAGCGATCACGGGCATTGTAGTTCGACGCACTAACCATCACGCCACACGGCGCATATTTCCATATTTAGTGTTGGGTAGGAACATGTTCCTTTGCGAGGAACGATCACTTGGGATTTCTTTTACTGTGAAACCGTAAATGAAGTTTCACTATCTATGCGTGTTCAATTAAAAATTTGATTCATAAATAACAATCAATTTTTGCTAATTAATGATGACGCGATGACAGCCGATAGTTAATGTGTAATTTCAAATTAATCGTATTAAAACTTTAAAAGATTAGTTGAAAAATGGAAACTTCCGAAAGTGACTGATTTAATTGTCTTCACTATCCGACGTTTCCATTTTTGAAATATTTTTTTAAGTTTTACCACAATTAGTTTGAAATTACATTTAAAATATTTTTTAATACATTTTTGCTTTGTTTGTTTCTACAATTGTTTTAATCGAAGGAACAAACTGGTTTCATTTTTTTTACGTACCGGTACGAACCGATGGCTCAGTGGGTATGGGGACATGCTACGAAACCAACGGTCCCGGGTTCGATTCCCGGCGCAGGC
>JAUJYS010004385.1:0-12033 GCA_033995665.1 Melogona broelemanni | reverse complement strand
CTGCCCCTCACATATCTCCAAAGAGACACGAGGGTGCAGTATTCCTGTAGTGCATTAGGCGCTACGGTGAATTTAAATAAAATAATAATAATAATTAATCAATTCAAAACTGTCTCGTTGCAAAATTCGAATCCCATTCTTCAGTTTCGATTGTTTAATTCTAAATCGAAATAAAGCTGTCAAAAATACAATAATAGAAGCAACAACATAATAGAATCATAGAAGCAACTCACATATCTCCATAGAGATATGAGGGTGTAGTAATCCTGTAGTGCACTAGACACTACGGTGATTTAAAAATAAATAAATAAATAAAAATACAACCAGCTGCAGTTCGGTGGTCCCGGGTTCGATTACCGGCGCGGGCTCTCGTTAATCGATCCCTGAGTACTTGTGAAAATGTGTCCCTCACATATTTTCTACAATGAGGGGTATTTCCCCACTAAATAATACTATCTTTCTTTGGAATACGTGTGGCAGATTTTCGTAATTTTTAATGGCGGTGTAGTCTAATGTAATCTCTCGCATGGAATACAATTTCTCACGTGTCACTTAGTGCTCTGGTTGCTAAGTGTAACGTGCTAAATGCCATCTAGTTTGGCAGTCGATGATGGCTGGATGATGCTGAATGATGGATGATCGGCAGTCTACGTTTTCAGTGGTCGCCGCAATGAGAATGACGTCAAAATAAGCATTAAAGGCGTCATTCTTGTAAAAAAGATGGACTTTTAAGTTAATAATTAGGACCTCCTTGGTGTGTGTGACTGCACAGTTTGACCACCCTGTACGTCACCGGATATCTCTGTCTCAACTCTTAAGCTGCTCGTTCAGTGTTGGCTCAGCTTCTTTGCTGAGGCGAGTGTCCTCCGTTTCTAGCTTTACGTGATTTGCATTGAAAATGTGCTCCTGTCACGTGCATCACCGTGTGCACGTCTATAAAGCCTATTATTTTTTTCTATTTCGCTTTTCGCTATTTTCTTATTCACATGTCGATGCTCACTGCATGGGAGGGAGAGATACCTAGGCGGCGCTGTAGTATGTGCCATCTAAGTTTGATCTGGCGTTTCTAGCGCGCGCCAGGGTGACTTGTTACCCCGGATCGGATCAACTAGAGATGGCGCAGACTACGCGCAGACATGGGCGGATCGAGTTTCCGTAATTTGGTCCGACTTCGGAAATTCAAATTAAATAAATTGTAATTTAATTTTCTGTCGTCAACTGCGTGTGCTAATTTCCTACTCTCTTGAATTTGTGCGGATCGCACGTTTTTATTGACATTTTCAGATGCACTAACAAAGTCTACGGTTGAATACAAATGTCTACAGTTTTAAATAGACACGAGGGGCTCAGAATCTCATGTAGTGATATTCACTACAGTGATTAGGAAAATAATAATAATAATAATAATAATAATGGATTTTTAAGCACATAACGGCGTGTAAAGATGGGTTTAGCAAATTTGCCATTCAAGATATCAATTTGAAGTTACAATTAGTTCTCTTTAATAGTTTTAATGGATTCGCTCATAACTTTTGAATTGAGTTTGGTGAAAGCGTGAGAAACAAACTGACAAAGTTTTCCTTCCTATCATTATATAATTTAACGAAAACATGATAATTAAGTCAAGTGAAAATTAATTAAATATAGATGTAGAGTACTTGATATCTTCATGCCTATGCCACAAAATGCGTTTAAGGTACTTAAATAAAATGAATGTAATAAAATATAAGAAAGAAAATTAGATATAATTGATGCCCTAACACCAAATTATATCATAATAAGCATTTTTAAATTTAGGCATATATTTTGGCATATTCGCTTCTACCAGTTTATGTCATATATATGCTCTAATATATTTTGGTATTGTCGTTAATATCCTTATATATTTATCTAGTTTATTTCTATGCTTAATCACTGTAGTAACAAAATAAATCACGATTCGCACATAATGTAATAATCATTATTTTATCCGCCAAACTTCATAAAATAGAAAACAGAATGTTTCAATTAATTTCCGAAATATGATTTCTATAGTATATCGATTTCCATAGGTCCACGATTTTAAAGATTTATCAAAGTAGCACCGTGGGACTTGCCGAACAATACCTGCGCTACGGCTTTTTTTATCTCAATTTGCATATGCTAATTTTATCAATTCTTTAAACGGAGCAATAATTGCATTTCGTGTAAGCGAATTCTACGGTCAGACAACACGTAAATCAACATCAAGGCATGCAGCTTAAATCATAATTCAGCCATCTAAGGAGGTTTCACTAATGGCTCGGAAATGCCGAAGTACGTAACACATGACAACACAAATTATTCCAACTCGTTTTATTCACGATATCCTGTTTATATCTATTCGCTACACGATGCCAATTCCACAAAGTCGCAAGAATTACTGGTCTATGGCGTGACACATTATATAATCCTGACTTGCAGCAGTTCACCGCAGTATTAAGATACCGGTCCGCACTATATATTTATAATTAGACGGACGTTCCTAATAAAATGAGGAAATTTGCTGGCAAATCACAGCCCTGTAATGAACGAATGAAAAACGCTACTTGCCGATAGAACAAGGCGGCATAACACGATGCTGTAACAGATTGAAATTAGGCCAGTATTTGATTGATCATGCAGCTTTACAATTTTTTTTTTAATCCTCCAGCGGTTTTGCGGAGGGTAGTTTACTGTTTATAAAAATGTGCGGTAGTCCTGTATGGACATTGAAATCTATAGTCACGCAACTGGTTCTTCTGTCTGTGTGTGAGAAAGAAAGAAAAGTGAAAAAAAATACTTTCGTTCGGGGAAGTTCCGTTGCACAATAAATGAGGAAATGCGGCGATACTGTTAACATAAATCTAGGCGATTAATAATACTCTGAACGGAGTGTGCTATGCACACGCGCAGGAGCATGTTATAATCATGTTGCGACAATAGGCAAGAGCGCTGTTTTTTTAATTCACGCGCCAGGGAGCGCTATTGTCAACTAGATGAGAGGTTTTGTCCACGTGGATTTACCACAAAGAAGCATTGGGGTCTATCTATTATGTGAAAGTGCGCTGTGCAGCTGTAAAATGGGAAAAAAAATAAATGCGTGCGTTTATCATTGTACTAGTCGAAATCTACTTAACAATTTATTTTTATTTTATTGTCCAGTCTTGCTTAAAAGTTTTGAAATTGTTCAGTCAAAATATGCTTATGGTTATTACAAATTACAAACTCGGGGATTTCAACGCATTCATATTATTTTGCATTCATTATCTACATATCACTTTATCTATATTGTTTTAGTAAAATTAAATTAGCTACATGTATGTTGTATATGTATTTTTAAAGAACGATAGCGAATTTCATAAGCTACTATTTGCATTTAGCTCGTATTTAATCGCAGAGTTGTACATAATCAACATATGTTTACAAACATTCATTATTAACCTTAAAGTCATTCCTGAAACAGAAATAATATACTATTAACGAAAGTCACTTTATATTTATTATGCTTATAGTTTGTATTTGTTAAATATACTGTGAATTTCAACGTATTTTATATTTATTATGCTTAACTCGATAAAATCCAACACTCGATAAAATTGAAAAACTCGATAAAATCCTAAACGATGTAAAAATCGCCTGAATTGAACACGACCGAAGTGTTAATCGCTCCTATATCATCTTCCAGAAAAATACATTTAATCCTCGTCAAAAGTGGCTACTCAAACGTCATTGACCTGACTCGATTAACTCATTCCAATCCCGTTTTCGTTTTCAGTTCTGCCTGTTGGCCATTCTAGTGGCCAGCATATCCGCAGACGGTTATGGAGGTGGTGACGATGGCGGAAATGCCGGTGGCGCTCAGGAATCTAACGGCGGTGGTGCTGGAGGCGAGGGTCTCGCAAGAGCTGGACCTGGTGCTGGCGGATACGGCGGACCCCAACAGGGTCCCCAGCAGGGAGGTGCCTCATACGGTGGCTCCCAGCAAGGTCCCCAGCAGGGTGGTGCCTCTTACGGTGGCTCCCAGCAAGGTCCACAGCAGTCAAGGTCCTCAGCTTCATATGGTGGTCCTCAGCAAGGAGGTGCTGGATACGGTGGACCCCAGCAAGGCTCTGCTGGATATGGTAACGGCGGAGGTGCGCATTACGCTGAGGCTGCACCCATCTACGAGGTATGTATTAAGATTAGATCTAATTATTAAGCTTGAAGGTTGAAGTTTGTGTATGATACAGGCTTCGTTATTTGCAAATGTCTTGTAGTGTGCCCGTAACACACACTTTCTCTTACTCGAAACAACCTTTAAATGGAATTTTAATTGAAAACAGATTAAAAAAAAAACGAAAGTAAGTACGGGCACGAGCGGGTTATTCCTGGTCGAACGCGTTAGTTTTTCGCGTGTGCTCTCCTGCCTATTATGAAACACGAGTCAAGCAAGTGTTAAGCCATGTTTTTGAACGGTAGCGCAGAAGAGGTCACGCACGCTAGAACCACTCGTAAGAGAAGCATGGACACGCACGAATCGCACGACATCTTATCTTTGAGAGCACCGATTGGGCTACATTTCTAGGCCCAGTCGACTTTCTTAATTAGAGCTTATCGACACTAATGTTGAATCCCACGATTATATCTCTCTCACGTGTCTGCTCACAAATCAGTTGCACGCTACATGTAAAAGTGAAAGTAACGTAACACCTTGCTGCGTAGTTGCGTGCAGCGTTTTCCAACAGGTTCAATTGAACGTTTAGTCTCCTGTAAGTTTCAAACAAAGGGAAAAACTCAATTCAACAAATTCTCTTCCACATTAAGAAATTCTTTAACCAAATAAATCCTTTGAATATTGAATAATTTTAAAAATATTTGAACCGAATTAATCGGCTTTTTAATATAATATCCAAATATTGTTGAGATGTTGAAATTGGGGTAGAACTTACTGAGCTAGAATTTTTGCGACTTTTTAGAACAAAGTACATCTAGGATTCACCGCACAAAAGTGACATTACAAATTTCACATCGTGCCCTTTTGTTTCAAATATGACTGCTGATCATAGCTTTCGAAAGTACCAATTAGTTTAGCATTTCGCATAGCTATTGCGTGCATCATAGTCTAATTTCAAATGATCGTACAACTGTGTCGAACGCTTTCACGACATCATCACACGTTAAAAGAATCGTGCATACATTGTATAATGGGCTTGCATGCTTCTAATGACTGTTACGAGTTGAAATGTGGGCTGCTAATAATTGAAGCTATATTTTAATAGGGTCATTTGATCCAGATTGAGGTGAGTTGTTCTTAATAAAATGTCTGAGCTCTGGAATAGGCCAGCCCATGCTTAGACACGCACAAATGTGTCCATCTCAAATACGATCGGCTTGCTTACTTCGTCCGTGTGCATTAATGACTTTATCGATAATTTCAGATCTTGTAAGACGGTGAGGTACAAATTAAAAAATGAAGACCCATTATTTCATATTTATGACCAGCATTAGTGTGCTCTGCAATTCAGGGCAATCAAAATAATAATCTGCATAAATAAGTCGTCATGTGGTGTCATGTGTGTTTTTAGTGTACGCTCTAAGCCAATGTCAGGTATAATAAGAGACAACCTGCTTTAAGAAATGAAAACCTGTTCTATCTTTTGCAATAACAAAAATTGAAACCTAATTAAGTTATTGGGTTTTTGTTGCTGTAATTATCGGGTTTTTGCCTATCACGCTAATTCGTTACCCGTAATCCGAAATACGGTTTATAATATTTGTTAAAAACGAAAAAGATACCATAGATCAACGAAGTTAGAAAATAATTTTTATCGCCCAAACTCTTCCAGGACCGAGACTACAAATTTTCCTACTCAGTAAAGGACGACCCAACCTACAACCAACAGACCCGCAACGAGAACAAGTACGGCAACACCATCACTGGCCAGTACACCGTCCTGGAGCCCACCGGAGAGCTGCGCGTGGTCAACTACGTCGCCGACGACTACGGATTCCGCGCTGACGTCAAGAACCAGGCCGGCTACGGCGCTCCCCACGGCGCACCCCAACGCCCATCTGGACCCGCTTACGGAGGTCAGGGACCATCTGCCGGACCATCCTACGGAGGCGGTGCGCCATCTGGCCCGGCCTACGGTGGCCAGGGACCCTCCGGCCCCGCCTACGGTGGCCAGGGACCCTCTGGCCCGGCCTACGGTGGTCAGGGAGCATCCGGTCCATCGCACGGTGGTGCTCAAGCCGGTCCCTCCTACGGAGGAGCCCAGTCCGGCCCATCTTACGGAGGAGCCGCCCCTTCCGGTCCCTCGCATGGCCCTTCTTATGGCCCAGGTCCGATTGCTCCATCTGGCCCGTCCTACCAGGCCCCGGCTGCTCCCAGACCATCATACCAGGCACCGCGCCCCAGCTTCCAGGCACCTCGCCCATCCTACCAGGCTCCAGCACCACGTCCATCAACTGGACCAGCATACCAGGCACCGTCTGCCGGACCCGCCTACCAGGCCCCAGCTCCCCGTCCATCCTACCAGGCGCCTCGCCCGCAGCAGCACCAGGCTCCACGACCGTCCTACCCAGCACCGGCACCTCGGCCCCAATACTCCGCTCCGGCGCCGCGACCATCCTACCCGGCTCCAGCACCCCGCCCGCAGCAGTACCAGGCTCCCCGGCCATCCTACCCCGCGCCAGCACCTCGTCCTCAATACCCCGCTCCGGCACAGCGACCGACGTACCAAGCTCCCCGTGCCTCTTACCAGGCTCCGGCTGCACCCCGCCCGTCCTATCCGGCACCCTCTGCTGGACCAGCCTACGGCCGACCGAGCGGACCGCGCATGAGTGAGGGCCCGAAATTCAACGCTGGACCCGCTTATGACCAGGAACAACAGTCGGTGCCGAAATCGGCCGGTCAGTACGGACAATCCGGCCCCCAGCAGGTGGCGCAATCCGGCCCTGCGTACGGTCAGGGTCAAGGATCCCCGGCGCCCGCCCAGCAAAGCCAAAACTACGGCCCGCAGAAGTCAGGAGAGTCCGACTACCAGCAGGATAGCCAGGGCGGTGGATATTAAATCGGAACTCTATTGTGTGCGTAATTGAAATCGATGATTTTACACTTCGCAGTGCCTCTCTCTCCATTGACTTCGTCACCGAGAACAATTTTATATAGCAATTAGACAATGTCATTTCTTCTCCTCGATTTGTTTTCTACCTTCTCTCTAGCATATGGATCATACGTCACCATTCACATTTTATTTAAACGCACGTTTTCGGGATTCCGAAGTGTGCAATACATCGCTATGAGCTGGATTTTTAGGTGCCATATTGTACAGTTCATTTAGCACAAGATAATTCACTAAATCCTCTTAACAGAGCAATGAAAAATTATTATTTTAAGTTATCCTATACGAAAGGTACGTATTGAAACAGCGCAAAATATTAAAGCCATCTAAAATGATCTGGTCATTTTCTTTTTAAGAGAAAACGGACCACTTTCTTTAAATAGTTTAGTTGTTTCGTCATTGCGCTAAGACTGGTCTGATCTTAAACGATTTTCGATATTCATCGCTGCAGTTGTCCTGCTATTAAGATATTTTTACGAAAATGTTTTTTTAAAGTTAGCAATAAAAAAATAAAACCTAAAAATCCAGGCCTTAGCTATCACAAATCAAATGCCCCGTGAATTAATAACACCAATTAATTAAGTTATCGCGAGCTTATACCGTCATCATTTGGCGTTGTAAAATTAAATTATGAAACGTTGCTCATATCTTTTGTTTAACTCGTATTTTCGAAACTGTTCTTAACAAATGTCTGCTTGATAGAAGTTTTAAATCCACGAGTCTATGACATCCGACGACATCCGAGGCTCCAGATAAATGCTACGTGCAACTGTTAATGCTCAGTTGTTACTTTATGACTGCTATTTATTTTGTATGCATATAAGTTCATTAAAATGTTGCTCAATTTGCGTTGCAGTCCTCTAGAATTTTTTCCGTATGATAATTAAATCGAAAACACAAACTTGTTTAGAACTTCTATGCAGTAGTATTTAAAAAAAAAATTGAACCGAGAGTGTTCTGAACAAATGTACTGACCAGAAACAAAAAATGTGTTTTATTTCAGCATAATTTCATTGTTGTTTTGATCCGTCGAGTTGTTTCCTATTCCTGGTGACGCCTTGGACAAGTGCTCTCCAACTGGGCCGATTCGATGACTTGCTTTGCAGCTCCTGGAGTAAAATCTTGGTTTCCCTCTTTATACAGTCCAGCCATCTTGTGCGTGGAATCAATTACTGATTTTAATCAATTCCAATCACTGATTTTATTTATGTTTAATCAGTTTTTCTCAATTAATTCTACATCTGCCTCTGCGTGTATTTGAATAGTTTTATTTAAATTAATTTTCTTAATTTAGAACGATCGCATCAAAATATTTTGTCAAGTTGATATTGTTGCTAATTAAATGTTGAACATGCCAAAAACAATGAAAATAAACGTAACAGGAAACCAGTCCATCCTTATGGTCAAGGGTACACATAATTCAATGCAAAAAAACAGAATTAAAAAATTCATATTCAAACCGTAGATAATTACTGTCAAAGAGAACATATTTCTATTTGAAAAATCTTGTCCAAGTTAATTTGGCCCGGCACTGTAGACCGGTTGAGATGGACTGATTGATTGCATGCAACTTCAACTAATACGCAATCGTGGATTCACTGGTCCAGCGCTCTCGCATCAACCGAGCAATTAGCAGTTTATGTGGCGGAAAATGAGCAAGTATTGGTGAAAAAGTGTCCTCCCACAAACTCTAGCTTTTTAGAGGGGTACAGATAGCAGACGGTAAAAAATTATTTTGATCATTGGTGTTAGCGTTCTCATTTTGTTGGCTCATAATACATAATTTTTTCGTGCACGACCTCTCTCAGTATTTTGGTGATGAGCCACCGCAACATCGCGTTGGATTATGTGATTAGCCAATTACGTGAGCACAATTACGTGATACTTGCGGCATTAATTGTCATCTGAATGCTAAATGAATGGCGAGTTGGCGAGGAGAGGAGAGGGGAGGGGGGGGGGAAGAGCGTCGTGCTGGCTCTAATTAGTCGGCAGCGCGCAAGTGGAGCGACCTCGACCGTGGTTCTCAACCTATCGCGATATTCGAAACGTGGACTGGACGGAATACTCCGAATACGGCCGCGATAACTACGCTACGAGTAACTGACAATCTATTAAAAATTATCGAAATTATCGAATCAATGGCGTTCCCAGTTCTTCACAAATCGAGCGATAGGAGTGCCACCAAAACACATAACGCACAAATTATATAATAAGTCAAAAGCTGCATGCATAGGCTTTTATAGAAAATTATTTCGCCACCTAACGAGTAATTTGTTTGTTCGATGATCTTATTTAACGATTGTTTGCTCGCTCTCCGTCGATATCATGAATTCTTCTTTCTGGCATAATTCGAAAATTCGGATGTGTCTGTTCATGCATGATTCAGGCACGATTGGAGTGCATGGGCCAAAAACATATTTCAAATTTAGTGAAAAATAAATCGAAAACGAGTAAAACATTTTTCAAACAGCTCTTGCAGTCGACGTATGAAGAGCTACTCAATTACATTTCAATGACAATTTCAATTAAATCCTTTAATTGAATCACAATTTCAATTAAATCCTTTACTTGAATCACAATTTCAGTGTTGAGTCATTCAATCACAATTTCAGTGAATCATTCTACGTGTAGAAAATAATTATTTTGAACTACTACTTCCGGTAAACCATTTCCGGTCAACCGAAAAGGTGAGCTATGTAAGGTGCACATGTCATCCACGAAATTTCGTCACCAAAATCATACACTGTTCTTAGCATGGGGCGCGCCTATCCAATACTATCGACATACGATAGTATTGTCCTATCGCGCAATGCCCGTCCCACCCATGCCGTTGACCCCACACCCGAGTTTCACCCGCCGTCGCCGCCGCCGACACGTGTAGGGGCGGGGAAGGCTGGCCGCCCTGCCGCACACAGAGTGGTCGCAAATCAAAGGAGAGGCGCAGGAGGGCGCCCTCGGCGATAGAGGAATGATGGCCTTTCGGTTTGTCCGCAAGTCGCAAGTCCGCAAGTCCGCATCGTCGCGCTTCGAATATTAAGATGCCATCTTGGATACTCCCGCCACGACGATTACACGAAAATGTTTCTTCAGCGAAAGCATATAGAGGAACTTCAATCTGGAGATCACGGTGGTTTAGTGGATAGCGTTCTCGCCTGCTATTCAGTGATTAAAAGTTCGATTCCCAGCCGGGACCTCTCGAATTTTTCGGGCGAGAAAAAATCGTACCTTCTTTCGGAATAGAAATGTCGTGTGACCTGTGTCAGGATGTTGTCCGTTAGCCCTACAACCCCCGACTAGGCCAAATTTCCAATGAACTGGTGGCACCCAGGGAGGGGAAAACTTATCTACTTCGGAAATAATACACGTGCAAAAATATAACGGCAGCGCCATTGGTTGAAAATATCGTATTTATGCTGTGCCCCTCGCGTCGTCTCTGGACCCCGATTCTCGAACCCCAACACTTGGTGACTTCAGGGAGCAGAAGCCCCTTTCTTGACAGAATACAATGGTGGTTTGCCATTGCCTTCCTCCGCGCAGTATCTTCAGCGATATAACGATCGCCTTCACCGGGAATCGAACCCGGATCCGCTGGTTGGCGAACGAGCACGCTCACCTCTCGGCCAGATCCGATATTATTCGGATTTATAGTAACGACAATTTTGCAAGCAGCATTGTGTTTTCATTTCCCAAAATGTTGAAAATGACATTAATAGAAACGCAGAATAGGTGTGCAATTTATCCACCACGTTATCAACGTTTGTGGCTCACCACTTGGGAAGAGCAACTTGTCTTCTCAACAAGCGTCACTCAAAATCTGGTTGCTGTTTTCGTCCGATACCTTTCGCGCCAGACCGCGACCGCCTGGAAAAATAACTTGACATTAATTTTTCAAGGGAAGCATGTGTTAGTGGCCTACATTGGCTTTCGGTATTTATTCTGGTAAGCGCCATCGCGTTCGAATGAAACATCTGCAAACAACAACGGAAACAAATGGCGGCCGCATCTCAGGATGAGCGGTAAATCGCGCCAGATATGGGTCACTCGTTAAAAAATACGAGAAAAAATATGAAATGCTCGCGCTACTGGATAGGCCACGGCTGATCTAACAACAACGGGGATAATGTCTAGTCGCTTCTTCACTCGCGAAATGGCGTCAAGAAATGTGGCGAGCGTGAGAAGAAAAAAGTAACAGTAGACGGCGCTGGCGGCGGTCAACTCTAATTGCCGAGATAAAGTCCTCATTTTTGGATTGTTTTTAACAGCGCGAAAACTCGTAAAACGTCGCAATTAAAAAAAAAAAAAAAAGAGAGCGAAATTGCGATAAACCCAAATTAGGACTAGGTACAGAATGCGGCGATGTGAACGAAATGTGAGTGAAGGCCTAATTAGTGGAGCCCGAATTTTTAGGTTTACCTCGATACGACCTGATGTTTTTGTACTAGTCAATAACACATCCTGATCCTGTACGGTAGAGCTACGTGTTTATCCGCTTATGCCTATGGGGTGTTTCTTAACTAGGGATTTCATGCCACGAAAGGCTGCACGAAACATCACACCAAATGCACAAAGATAGGTGATACAAATAAATTAACAAACTAGTTAGTCTATTGATCTTAAAATGATTTACAAAGAAAAAGTTTTTAAGTAAAACTTTGCACGGTGAAGTGTTCATCTCAATTAAAATCCACAGTATAAACGCGTACGAAGACAAGAATAAAAATAACCTTGAGACATACTTAGAGTAATATTCGTCGAACCGAGATGAGTTAACGATGAACGAGATTGGAAATTAAACACAAAATGATAAAAGTCATGCTGATTTTAGAAGCACGATTATTATTTTTTTATTTTAAATCACCGTAGCGCCTAGTGCACTACAGGATTACTGCACCCTAGTGTCTATGGAGATATGTGAGGGGCAGGGAAGGGA
>JAUJYS010004384.1:0-12033 GCA_033995665.1 Melogona broelemanni | reverse complement strand
AATAGCCAGGCTGCAGGATCCACCTCTAAGCTCTGGACTCCCTAATGGAAGCTCAGGGGTGACGCCAGTACCCCAGGGTAACGAATAAACGAAATCCTGCGCCGGGAATCGAACCCGGGATGTTGGATATTGCCGTAGGATGTTGCCATACCCACTGAGTCATCGGTGCGTTTGAAGATCAACCAATCAATAGATTTTTTTTTTAGTTCACTACAGTAAATAGCACTGCATGAGGTTCTGTAACCCTCCAATCGCCTCAAATAACACTAATGGAAGGGTATATTTTCACCAGTAACACCCAGGATCAAGTAAACGAGAGCCTGCTAGGAGAATCGAACCCGGGATCGCCCGCACCGCAGTCTGTTGCAATAATGACTGGGCTAGTGGGTCTTACTATTGATCCGTGAACATCAGCATGATAGTTGGGATCGAAGTAAAATGTGTTTGGGCAAATATTTGCAATGATCTCAGAGAGACAAATTTCCAAAAGTAGCATCATTTATAAATTTACGCTCGTATCCTACATGAGCTGGTATGAAACAAAATCGAAACATAATCAAAAGTTGACCACAGCCCTAATCAAAATTCGACTGCCTAACTGTAAAAAAGATATACTCCCTGGTACTATTCTAACTAACAAACTGGCCACAAAAAATCCCCACCTCACATATTCATTTTTTTTTATACATTTATCGTGACGAATCACGGATTCGACCAACCAGAAGGTCTCACGAGTGATTTTGACCATTATTTGAACCGCAGGAACGTCAACTGGATCAACCAAACCACCCAAACCCCCAACACCACCTATTCACCACCGACAGCTGACGTCACCGAAGATGACGCCATGTGCTACCAAATCCTCCAATCGCTCATCGTCGCTCTACAAGTCCTGCACGTGCTCGACACGTGCATTAGCGTTCACGTTAGCACCTACATTATTCAACTATGGCGCACACTGGATGCCCTGTTCGACTCGCTTTGTCAACGCACCATCTGGCCCTGGTCTCAACCACTTTCCAACACCGTTAGGGGGCGCTACCTGCCTTGGAACGAGTGGGTGAGGGCTCATGCCCGTCTCTGCCACTTGGTGTGCATCACGGATGAACTGACCAACGAGATTGCTTTCGTGATGTCTGTGGGCTATGTGGTGGGGATTGTGTTGCTGTTCAAGAGTCTGGATTTGCACGTCACGGTTGTGAGCATGCGCGTTGTGGTCACCTTGGTGGTGATGGTTGGGACTGGGATGCTGGCTAGTGTCAAGGTTAGGCTGGCTACTGGCATCAATCGAAAAGTGAGTTCTCAAAACAAAAAAAAAATATCGTTGCTATACAAACAAAATCGAAAAGTGAGTCTTCATACAAACAATAGCTTGCAGAAGTACATGTAGCATTGAATGGGTAAATGTTCCCAGCATTGCTTTAGTGATAGGATGTCGTCAAATGGTTGGCATACTCCAACAAAAAAGCAAGAGCAAAATGTTGGCATTCTCTGCTTACAGCGAAGCTATGCCTAGTTGCTCGCTGCGAACATTCAAGAGACAACAACGCCCAAGGAAGTCATTGAAAAAATAAAATAAAAATCAAACATAGGAAACATTGTACATCATAAATAATTTCTTATCTAGAAACTCAGATAAAAAAATTCTTGGTACTTGGTTAGTTCAGTAGTGTTATTAAAAACTTATTAAATACTAATACTTATTAGTAGGGGCACCTAGGAATTTCTCACGTCTTAAAAATTCCTGAGGTTCCTTCTCGGTCGGGAATTGAACCCGCAGCCACTGGTATAGCACTCCATTAAGCGAACCAATTAAAGCCTCATGATAATTAAATACACCACAAGGTTTTTATGTACAAGTAAAACACGTAAAAAAAAACTCTAGAAAATAAATTTGAGTAAATCATGTGACATTTAAAAAAAAATGTAAAACACGGTAAAAAAAACGATTACAAAAAAGGTGAAAGCTAGCTTGTTTCCATACAAATTATAGTGCACGTGCGTTTTTATGGGTAATCGATTGGCGAAAGAGGTGATGAAGGGGGAGGGATGGCTGATATTCTAGAGGGAATGAAATGAGAGGTGGTGGGAGGCAAATTCATTTGTTTTGCTGGTGCAAACGAACCGACATCCATAATCTCAAATTGCGTGGCCTCATGATAATGACTCCCTAGTGGAGCCACAACGTTGCCAATGCACGGAATGAGCGGAAACGTGAGCTAGCTCAATGTGCTCGTTGACATGTATTGTATATGTATGTATGCACGTGCATTGGCGTTATGGAACGATTGGGTCACGTAAATCTACATGTATAAAAGCTGTCATACAGGGTGGCACGCAAAAATCAATACAGCTTCGTTTTCCAAACTGTGCTTCGCGGAGCCGTGGCCATTTCCCAGGGGCTCCGCGGCCACTCCTGGAAAATAAAATAAATAATTAAACGCAATTAACTTGTATGATATAGGGCTCCGCCATTAAAATTGGTCGCTTCCAATAGTCTCCGCCATTGAAATATTGCTTCTAAAAAAAGAGCTCAGCTAAGTCAAAAAGATTAGAAAACACTGCTCTACTGTACAAACCTATTTATTTATCTATTAATTGTGCTTTGTAATCACCACCAGTTGGCCTTAGTGACGAGAAAAGACTGTTTATCATTAAACTACGTGTAAATTGAGATTTAGTTAGATTGTAAGCAATCAGTCACTGGTATGACCATTTCACAGAGTGGGAAAATTAAAGATTTCAATTAATGATTATCTAAATTTTCATACAATTTCATGAGAGGACAATTTGACATAGTCCAAGCATGGGATAAATGTTCATCTTTGATAATGATTTTTACACGACTCCGAGAGGCGATTCGACAGAAACAAATAGCTCTGTCGGAGACCAATTTCAAGACTCTTAACTCTTCAACGACTACTCCCCGGTCACTGATTATTGATGGTGCAGAAGAATCGCAAAAAAACATAGCATTGTGGCACTACGTCATCCAAAATACTCAAATGATTAGGTTTTGTGCTATTTTAATCTGTTTGCAATGGTTAAACACAATTTAAGGGGCATCATCGCTTAGCACAGGATTCTATGCAAAATTCGACGCGGGCATTGCAGGACGTTGCTTGAAATGGCTTTAAAAAATATTTTTAGTCATTACATCACCACTGTGAGAAGTGTATTGTTGCACAAGGACACTATTTCGAAAAAAAATATGTTTAAATTCATAAATATTTATTCCGTAGAATGTTTCCTCATAACCTTTTCCCATAACTTTTTGAACTGCATGTACATGCATTTATGCGCAAAGAAATTTTGCGTATGCCACAGGCTCGGTTACACGATTTTCCCATTAACTGGACAGTAGAAAATATAAAAGCATTCTCATGTAACCAATATCAACCCACCCGATCAATTTACATGTACAGGGGTTGGACAAAGTAATATAAACAGCTCAATAAGGTGCGCAGACAGATGTGTTTCCATTGTTTTGTCCAACTCCTGTTCATTAGATCTTACCAAGGTCATACTAGACTGACAAAGTAAATACTTGTGTGGGCGTGGGGAGCATAGCTCGGCGTGTTAATTAAAATCGAGTCAACATGTTACGGTCGTGGACTGCAGACAATTGCTGGTTTACAGTTAAAAACATTCGGGCAGATAAACTAGGACTGGTCTAGTTAGGGCTATTTTTTGGAGGTCTCGGTGGTGTAGTGGTGTAGTGGTCAACTAAAAAACTAAGTCACTGTTTACACAAAAATAAAAATATATATGTACAAGTATAAATACACCATAATGAGTCAATTCAGGGCAAAATTATCGGATGCTGATACTCTACTTTAATCATGTTGACTGTGCTAATGACTTGAATAATTCATTCAATTGTCTAGGTCACTGGCTAAAACTAGAGATAATAACTACAATGGGGTCGACAGAAAATTTAATTATTTATCATAAATGCGTTGCCGGAAAATTCGGTAAACATTGTACAGAGGCATAAATAAAGCAATCTTCTTAAAAAAAACAGTTCCTTTCATAATCGCAGATTTAGCAGCCCCTTCACACAAAATGGCACTGCCCAGAATCGGTCTAAAAAATAACAACTTTTTTGATTTCCAAGTTTGCTTCCATTTTATAATTCCCAACATAAATTGAGACATAATGAATAACGTTATTAATTTGAGAAATATTTGTTGAAAAATATAGTTGTACAAGAACAGTGCATTTGGTTTTAAATCGACACAAAACTAACAAAACAATAAGGCACCTTCTGTATAAGCTGCAACTCGAAAAATATTATTTCATACTGTTTTTTGAGTGCGAACGATCTCACCTGGCTGTTCATTGTCGGTAAAAGTGCATTACGACTAGTGGAAACATCGTCTATTCTCTCTCAAGAAGCGTTATATTTTTTTGTGATTTTTTAGATGGGAAATTTCCCTCACTGAATGAATATCAGTTCAGGAGATTCTCTACCCTTCGTGTTGCTTAGGCAGTAGGCGAAGGGCACATTTTCACCACTATCCCAGGATATCGAATAAACGAGAGGCTGCTTGGGGAATCGAACCCGGGACCACCCGATCAGCTGTCGGTTGCAATAACCACACATCTAGACGGATCGTACAAATTACAACTGGGAATGGACACATCATTTAAGAAGACGCATTTGACAGCACACCTCTGTGTATACAGTATCAGGGAACGCCGGTCAGTCATCAGTAAATTGGATCTCAGCGAAATTGGTCGGCGAACGCACACGTTGAGCACGCGCCACCTCCCCCTTCCACCATCTCCCACCCACCCCTCACCTACCAACCACCCCCACCTCACCTTTGCTCTACGGGCACACACAGGGTAGAACACGGAAAACTAATAAAAAGGCTCGCTTGTTTAGACCGCGCCCCATCATGTCCATTTGACGTGTGCACGCGCGTTAAACCCACGTGCCAATATCACCATTCCCTCCCCCCCTATTCCCCACCCCCTCCTATTCCCCACCCCCTCCGCCCCCAATTCAGCATCAGAGATAACAGAGGCACATAGAGCTAACACTAAAGCACATCATTGATGAACGACGCACCAGCAACAGGCGTCTTATACGAAAACGCGCACGGCTTTCATCATCAACACACGAATAAGCAATCTCACGTTAATTGAAAACACGTAAAGTCGTCCGTTTCCATCATCAGTCGCACGTCAAATAGTCAGTTTCCACCATGAATCGCACGTGAAATCGTCCGCTTCCATCATATATCGCACGTTAACTGAATCGTCAGTTTACTACGCCCGTGAACAATATCGTCCGCTTTCATCATCGTTCGACGCAGCACGTGTTTTCATTTCACTCGTGATCTAAACGTTATGGAGCAAACGCGAAATTGTTTTTCACGTGATCTACATCTACCGTAACGTATGACTAGTTCGCGGTCAGCCATCAACAAATCATCCGCAGCAAATCGACAGACAGATCAATGGCAAATCTTATTTCATGGAAAATTTACGAACGACCACAAAAAGTACTACCGTATATATTTCCAATTTATTACACGGATGTGCGGGCAATCTATGCCGTCAATGGATAAGCCGCACAAAACAAACATCAACCGCAAGATTTGAAATACTGACATGTCCGTGATACAAAAAAAAATGAAATCGGTTCATCATATACATAATTCACCACACGAATGTGCGTGTAGTCTATAAGTTTGATACCTGCGGCGGATAGCCCGCACCATGCTATCAAAACTGAAACCATCACGTATTCGAAACCCCAACAACCGTCTACGGTTCACTAAATATATTTGAAGTTTCCAAAATTATAAAATTAATCTGTCCAGTTAGGAATTGATCACAATGCGCCAGTGCCTGTAACCGCAACGTAACTAAACTACATTACGATCCGTCTAGCTGAGTGGGTATGGCAAGAGACTGCTAAGCGGGTGGTCCCGGGTTCGATTCCCGGCGGAGGCTCTCGTTCATTCGATCCTGGGGTGGACTGGTGACAATGTGCCCTTCACATTTAACCTAAGCAACACGAGGGGTACACAATCTCCTGTAGTCATATTCACTACAGTAAAAGGAATTTCCCAATAAAAAAAAACTGCTCAGTTGGGAATTGAACCAGTGCTTCTAATCGCCCCGTGATTGAACTCAGCCACCATGACAACCACCACCATCAGCCCCCTAACCCATTCATCACCCCACAACCCTTCGGGTCCACTCACCTTCATCCTTTTTCTCTACGGCTTTGACCTTTGTTTCCGGAACTCCAATGACCTCCAGACCACCTTGAATCGTCGCGCCGTCTTATTCGCCATCTGGCGTTGTCTTACATGTACCGTCTTCTTTTGTATCTCAGTCGGTATCCTAGCCACCCTCAACTTCAAACAAGGAATGTACGACGACGGGATTACGGATCTTCTGCCGGTTAACACCACCGTCACCTACGACCGAGCCGATCAATCCGGCCAAACCAGTCAATCCGACCAATTTGGTCAAACCAGCCAATCCGGCCAATTAGGTCAAACCAACCAATCTGGCCAAACCAGCCAATCTGGTCAATCCGACCAATTCAACCAATCCCATCAATCAGGCCAAACCAACCAATCCGCCCAAACCTACCAAACCGGCCAACTCAGCCAACCCGGTCACTCCGGTCCATCCGGCCAAACCAGCCAATCCGGCCAACAGTCCACCTCCAACAAAGACCTGGCCGTCATCTCCACCATTCGGCCCATGTATCGCTCAGCATGTCTCATCTACCTGCAGGGCACCATCACCACCACCATTGCTTCCTTGTTTCACTACGCTCGAATCCGGCGTCTGATGGCCGAAACCCACCGCGTGTTCCAGCACGTGGCCACCCTGGACCGGACGGTAGTGGCCCGGGTGCGTCGCTACAGCTGGATGATGGTGCTCCTGCCCCTGGCCTGTTTCGCCGTGATTGTGGCGCCCCTGGTGGGCTGGTTCGCCTCCGTGGGGATCGATGAGATATTCAGTCAGAAGCGCCACATGGAGATGTTGTATAATTTCCAGTCGGCGGCTACTTCCGGTGGTGGTGGTGGGTCCAGCAGTGCGGTGCCACTGCTGAGATATCTGATTGATCTGATTCATGCTAATCTGCGTGTTTTTACCATCGTGGTGGCGGGGACTGGATTATATATCATCGTGTGTCACACCCATGTAGAGGCGTTGATTGATCAGACTGCCATTGCGATTGCCAGCATGTTCGATATTATCGGGCGTGTTTATTCAAAGGTATATATCGATATCTTATATAGATGTTGATGACACCTGCATGGTGGTGGCGGTTTTAGCGAGTGACGATTGGCTCCAGCTGTTTTAAAACCCTTTATTTCAATTGAAGATCGGAATTGGGAAATATAATTTAAAAACAAGTTAGAGAATTATGGAGTGGAGTGGAGATGCACTGTAGAGATTACCTGATATTTTACTTCTTTTTTTAGTTTAGCTTGTGTTTTATTTTGTGTAGTTCAGTTTTTTAGATTACCTGGTATTTTCGTATTTTTTTAGTTACCTTCAAAAATGCGCTCAATTAATTAATTTCGCTATTTCAAACACATCAACACATCCAAATTAATTTATTAGAAGAAATATTCGTTTTGAATCTGTAAGAGCCAATCGTCAGTCGCTACTCCACACGTGAATTCGATACGTCAAAAAATCAACACGTGAAACAACCGACAATCCTGCAATACGAGCCAATCGTCATTCTCCACTCCTCACATGAACCTATCACGTGAACAAATCACGTGAAACAACCACGAACCCTTTCGTCAACTCTACTCCCCACGTGAAATCCCTATGTGAAATTCCCCCGGGAAATCATCACGTGAAACCACCACATGAAAACAAATCACGTGAAACAACATCCACCAATCCTTCTTCTTCCATTCAGACGTCATCACTCCACGGTCCATCATTGCTGCCACAAGCCCCCAACGACAACGAAATCGAAGAGACCGATACTACACAGTCAGATCGCGCTCAACAACAGTTAGCCAACGATACACGTATCTACGAGTTCATTCACTGCCACAAGGCCATCTGTCGGTTGGTCAGCCTGTACAACGAGGCCTTCGGTCAGACCACCTTTCTGGCAATGGCCTTCGAACTGGGCAACATTATCTTTCTGTTGCGTGTCATGAATCTAGATCGAGTTCACGCGGATGATTTCAATGGGCCACTGCTCTTGCTCTTCGTTCCTTTCTTCATGTGTGTGGCTTTCTTGGTCACTAAGGTGCTGCTCAGCACCACCGTCAACGACAAGGTAAGCGAGAAGTGGAATCTTAAGAAGGTGGTGGATCCAAGCAGACAATAGCTGGTTATCTCCAAAGTCAATTCTACTACAAGTTAATTGCTCTACTCATTGAAGTCAGACATAAGCATGACGACGTTTATTTTTTAAATGGCTACTCGCTCTTTGGAAAAATCAGCAACATAATTTATTTAAATTTGACGCATATCGGCGAATAAGTACGGAATAAACGTTGAGGTGGAAATGGGTAGGAGCCGTCGTATTCGAACAAGTTAAAGATGGGTGGTATCCGCGACCATTAACGGATACTGCCCATCTTTAATTTAGGTAAGGTATAAAAATAAGAATTTTCACTGCAGGGCATTTTCTCATTTCTACATGTATGCAGACATTCACTCATTTTGACAGATTATTGCATCGGACCCGGTGTTTCCATGATGCTGCCCCGTGTAAAGGAAATCACACAGTACAGAGCTGTTTTACAATTTGCCAATTCGGGCGCAGCAACACGATTTGCGGGCGTTTGCGATACGCTGTTACCCTCCTAAAGGCAATCAAGCAGTTCAGTACTGCTTTACAATTTCCTCTTTCTAGGAGCAGCAACGCGATTTGCAATTGCACCGAGCGCTTGTTTATTTTTATTTATTCTTCTTTAACCGGGGTACTGGAGACAGAGTAGCCCACAGTGACTACAGTGATTCAAAACAGCGTTTATTATATAACAACAAATGGCACATTAAAATACGGATTAATATATGTAATAAATAGTAATTAGAATGTTAATATGTATTCACAAATTATAAAACAAATATACTGAATAGCGGGAGTGGTTGTAGCCTTATTCATTTACCAAGCCCACTCAACCTCAATTCAAGTTCAAAACCAAAACTAAAAACTAATTGAAAATAAAACAAATTTAAAAGAAGTTGGTGTCGCCAAGTCCACTCAACAATGTTTCACCTTCAAAGAGTAAAAAGTAAATAACCAAGTCTGGAAAAATATTAACCACAGAATTGTGTTTTTTTTTAATTTCATCTGCCTCTCAGGTGCTGTCTTCGCTGAAAGCAATTTTGGAAGTGGATCCAGACGGAAACAATGAGAACGGCAATATTCCATCGATCGAGGTGTGTCCCACATACGCAAAAACCAATAACTACACGCCTGTCTTTCTTTGCCTGGCTTAATTTGAGGGTGGGGAGGAGGGTGGGCGTATACTATATTGGAATCTAAACATGCACGGGCAAATATTTCGGTTAAGATCGGTAGAAAAATGCAGCAGTTTCTGCCAACCAATTTTCCCACACTCACGAAATCGACTTAACAGTGGCTCACAAACTGCAGTATAGACGATTTTACCCATTCACAAACTACTACAGAGGCTCTTTAACTCATAAGAAGCGCATAAAAAACATTTTACTAAATATATTTTCAGTTATGAAATTTTGGATTCCTACATAGCTCAAAAACTATTTGCGATTTTACCTATTCGCAAATTACTACAAAGGTTCATTGACCCGAAAAAAACTTTTATATTTCTCATTTTTATATTTGGCGATTTTCATTTCTATCAATTGGAACGTCCTACGTCCTTGGACGTTTCTAAAAAAAAGACAAAGGACGTTCCAACGTTCCTCAGAAAAGGAACGAATTTCTTGGAAAGAGACGTTGCTTTGTCGTTCCAACCCAACACTGTACATGAGTAAGGATCCAATAGAAACATTGCGTCATCTTTAATTGACGAGACTGTTCAAAAACATTACAAATTATTCTTCAAACGCATCGGTTTCAATGACCATCGTTTTAAGGTGTTTACAGGTAAGCAACCTCATTAAGAATAACTATTTTCTAATACGCAGGTAGCTGACAAGATCCTTCAATACGTGAAGCACGTTCAACTAGCGCCACCTGCCTTGACAGCTTGGAACTTCTTCGTCATCGACAATGGATGTCTGTTGTCGGTATGTTGACACATTTTAACAATAGAACTCAATGGATGATAATAGAAGCACGCAATGGATACAGAACCAGTTGATATGAGTTCGCTGAACCACTCACATATTTTAATTTTATTTCATTAACAATTGACATCATTTAATTACATATGACTAGCTTTCACGTTCAACCATTTTGGCTATCCCTAGTCGAGGCTTAAATTACAAATTTACGAGCGAGAACCGTTACTAGGTTGATATAAAGACCTTGGTTACATGTACTAGTAATTGACCGATACCGAAAGTAACCAATATAAACATTCTTTCATCCAATCCCAACTGATATCGCCATTTCGATATCATCAAAGCGACTTCAAATTACACGACAAGTATTTTAGACAGAACACGACAAGTATTTTAGACAGATCCATCAATTATTGTCGTTCAAAATACCGACATAAAATGCTTCAAATCACATTATCTGTTTAAATTAAAGTGCGTGAGAACGCCGAAATGAATGTCGAATAAATAACAAATATATTTTCAATTATTTATTTATTTATCAGTTACAATATAACTGAATTGCCTTTCTATCGGGCATTTAAAGTAAATGAAAGTTTATTTGTTGTTCATTTATCATTATCTTCTTTTCTACATCCTAAATTAGACAAAAATTAAGCCAATATGTCAGATAAGTCTTTAAATAAAAAGAGCTTAGAATAATCAAGGAAAATTATATTTCTCAGGTCTTTCTAAAAAAACCAATTAATATTTGTATTTGATTTTATTCCAGGCTGCTGGTTACATCTTGACCTACACGCTAATGCTATATGGAATACAATAGAACCTCGAGATGTCTTGAGATACGCAACCTCCAATAGACATTAATCATGCCTGTTGTGCTCAGATTCTAAAACACTTTCACATGGATATTTTTCCACTTTACTGTTAGTCCAATTTTACTGTCCAGCACGTGTAAATGAATTTTTCTTCACAAAAAAAACCCCACGTTTTCTCGTATTCAAGTGACAGAAAAACTTGCCAGTAAAATCAAATCACGTGCGCCCCTTTTCGTCAATGAGTTGTCAGAAATTGCAACCAGATGACGCCACGTGCTAAGCACGTGAACCTCGTATGCAGCGCAAGTTAGGGGGGGGAAGTGTTTTGATGTTACTGTACGATTGTATTGTATCCCTATGGAAATTGTTCAAAATATTTTTAAAACTGTGGAATTGCACATATTGCATCTATATCAGATAATTTTCTGAGAGTATTAGTATTTAACTAATACAGGTTACAAGTGTAACTGTATTGTGATTTGTAAAACACCAGCACGTTGTATAGTAATAGAGCAATGAATAAAAATGAATATATGAAATTTCGCACAAAAATTATGTACCGATATCGAAAAAACGTAGTGATAATCTAATGATATTTGAAATTTTCCTTCAATAAAGAAAAATCTGTTCACAGTTCATGACAAATCGGGATTTAAAGCAAGAAAAATGCGGAATAATTCCACAGAGGAGCAATTTGGCTAAATTATTAATATTTTCTGCTCGATCAAAAAAGAATTTCGGAATTATTTAGCTTAATTTACTTCCCACTAAACGTAATTTAATCTTTTTCACATTTTACATCAAATCAGACTTGAAACAATAAAAATCTTGGACTAATACAAGACACGTCAAAATTAAATCCTTATTAATCTACACTACTCTATAAATGAGGATGTATACATACGTCGTGCGTACTCAGGATTTGCACTTCCACAGCTGTGTTAACCTACCCCTATCCACCTAATCAAGTGGCCATACACATAATGTG
>JAUJYS010004383.1:0-12033 GCA_033995665.1 Melogona broelemanni | reverse complement strand
ACGTGCTGGCTTCAGACAGACAGACAGACAGACAGACAGACAGACAGACACCAATTTCAGTCTTATAGTATTAGATTGATGATTGAACGCGCGAAAACAATTATACAGGAAGTAGGAATTTGTCATATATTTTATTCATTTATATATTGTTATCGTTATAAAATTGAGTTGGTCACCGGCCTGTTCGTCTTTTCGTTTGGATGACATTACCGGCATTGAATACGGTACATTCTCCAGATGAGAGTCCAATTACAGTATAATTACAATACGTACCCGCAAGCATTCATATTGTGGTCTATGGCGAGGTCTAATATATTTCTAAAATTAATATACTTGTTCCGCAATCAATTTTCTCCCCAAGATGCGAAAATGATCAACGTGACTACAAACTACTCAGCGCTTCAAATTAAATTTATATTAATCCAGTAAATGAATTGCGGAAACCAATAATGAAAATAGCTCGAGAAACGTCCAGCAAAATTAATCAGTTGATAGACTTATGTTTATTTAGGAAATCGACATGGTCCACCATTGTTTTTTTTTTCTTCTTCTTCTTTCACCTACGTACGAAATGTTTTATTTCGCCCATCTGGATATTTATTTAGAAAATAGACCTACTCTCTCCTCTTTTTTTCTTTCACCCACGTAGCATGTTTATTTTTCAATTGTTATCTATTCAGGATATTTATTTAGTCCCTTTTCTTTTTTTCACCTACGTACGACATTTGCTGTTTTCCAATCGAATGACTAATACAGACAATACGTGTAAATAAATACGCGCAGTCCGCGCACCTATTGGATGAGTACGTGTTCGTGGCTAACCGTACGTTACTACGGCTACATCGTCCGACAATGTTTGCCTACAGGTTGGCAAACACGTTATACGATACTTAAATTTCTCGTTGCATTAAGAGGGCGAACCAAAATGTTAAGTCCACTTTGAAAAGCTTGAGGAGGAGTCTCACAGGAGCAAAATTCAGATTATAAAACAGTCAGATTAAAATAAGAATAAATAAATAAAAAAGAGCGGAGTATTTCCACCACTTTTTCGCATTTGCTTGCAATATTTTAGGCCGCTGTACAGTACATGTACGAGCGTATATAAAGATACAAATAAATTGTAAATTATATTTTTTTAATGTGAAAATTCCCCTAACTATATGAATATCACAACAGGAAATTATGTACCCCACGTATTACTGTGTCAATGTGTGATAGGCATCATACGGAATACTCTGTAAACGAGAACGAGCACCGGGAATCGAACCCGGGACCGCTGTACAGCAGCCGGTTGCAATACCGACTGGGTTAGACGGATAGCACTTCAAATTTTAGTCCAGTCGGTAATACTTCCGACTACGGGGCGGACGGTATCGGGTTCGATTCCCGGCAGAGGCTCGCATTTATTCGACGAGTCGCGGTACTGGTGTCACCCATGAGCTTCCATTAGGGAGTCCAGAGCTTAGGGGTGGATCCTGCAGCCTGGCTATTCCAGCTGCCATTCCCAATTCCTTCCCTTCCCTGCTCTTCGCACATCTCCATTGAGACATGAGGGTGCAGTAATCCTGTAGTGCACTAGGCACTACGGTGATTTAAAAAATATATATTTAAAAAAAATTAAGAAAAAAAAAAATAAAAATAAGGTTTGGTAAGCTTATTGCAAAATTATTACCGTACTGGTACGTGTTTGCATAAAGTATATTATTTGATGATTTAAATATTTTTTTAAATTAGAAAATTAAAGAATGGTATTTGCTCATAGAAAAATTAGTTTGCAAATCATACATCAATTGCACAGATTGTGTTTGGTAAATAAACCTTCAATATGATATTGCAATTTAAAGACATGTATTCAAGTCGAATCATCAGAAGCAAAATCAAACGACAGATTTTCTCGTTTATGTCGAATACACAACACTAGCGACTGTATTATATTGAACTTGGACGCCAGATATAATAAAACTAAAATTTTCGGCAATATCAATGAATAATGCATCCGTCGCAGCGCTTGAGCAAACTTAATTATAAATACTCCGCATACGCGCTGACAAATATACCTTGCTTTATGAAAAACACGCAGAAAAAAATGCATGCCGCAAAGTGGCAATGCCGAACCAGAGTGCGTATAGCGACCTGTATTGCACTCCATGCAATTCTACAATAAATAAAAACTAAATTATTAAGGCTTCATAAAATGTGTACAACAATATTACTTCCTTCAAGTAAGTGCAGGGTGGCGAGGTTTTGGAAAGGTTTCGCGTCGCAGTTTGTCAATAAAAATATGTCGGCCCCTCAGTGGCTCAGTGTGCATGATCACATTATACAGAGCGGGTGGTCCCGGGTTCGATTCCCGGCGCAGGCTTTCGTTTATTCGTTAGCCTGTGGTACTAGCGTCACCCCTGAGCTTCCATTAGGGAGTCCAGAGCTTAGGGATGGATCCTGCAGTCTGGTTATTCCAGCTGCCATTCCCCATCCCTTCCCTTTCCTGCCCCTCACATATCTCCATAGAGACACGAGGGTGCAGTAATCATGTAGTGCACTACGGTGATTTAAAAAAAAATGTGTCGACTGCGGAACAATTTTGTAGCTTTAAACAGAGATTGCTAAAGATTTTGATTTGTTGAAAGTTTTTGATTGTTGAGATTATGGCTCTACATTTGTCCTTGTGATTAGTTCACGCAAATGTTCGTTTTTTTTAAATATTTTTTACTCTAAGGAATGGAAAAGAAACGGAAAAGTTTCCTGTTCCAGTGTTCTTTTTTAAAAGGAACTTAGAAACACCGAGATTTATTTTTATTTCTGTAGGAACTGTAATGGGGACTGGTTTCTGTTTTCATCGTTTAGGGAACGGGAACTGGAACTGGTTCCGAATGGTGGAAAAGTAACGAAGCCAACACTGACAGCGGGCTTGCGACGAATTGCTTTAACAGAAAAGTGAAACGCTTCCTTCTTCAAAAACTCGAATTTTTTATGGACAACTCGGCTAAAGCCACGATGCAGGAAAAATATATAAGAGCTTTTACTTGTACTTTAAAGATAAATACTGTGCAGTATTTCCGATCCGACAATATTGTTTTGGAAAAAAAACGAGAAAATTCAATTTCAAATGATTTCCCTGCTGGACACGCTATGCTTTTTGAAATACGCCGCCGTGGGTTTTTCTTGCAAGTAATACTAGCTGGGACTTTGACCGCTTCAGTAACTTGTAATTTCCGAACTTAAATAATAAAAAAAACAATTTCAAGCTCCGCTTAAACGAATTTTTTTTTCGGAATTCTTTCGTTTAGGGAACCGTAATTTCCGGTCAATGAATTGCGGTTGATCGATTGTATCGGCGGAAGACACGTATTACAGTACGTTACACCGAGGCCACAGTTGGATAAGTTACTTTTTAAAAGTAACTGAGACGATCCTCGTTACTTATCAACACGAGGAAAACGCTACAGTTTCTTAAAAAATGGAAGTAACTAAAAAATGAAAGTAAAAAAAAAAGTAACGACAGTAACTAAAAAATGAAAATAACTAAAACTAAACAACGTTACTCAAAAATGAAAGTAACGGGACGTTTTTTTTTTTAATTCACCGAAGCGCCTAGTGCTCTACAGGAATACTGCACCCTCGTGTCTCTTTGGAAATATGTGAGGGGCAGGGAAGGTAAGGGAAGAGGGATGCAGCTGGAATAACCAGACTGAAGGATGCATCCCTAAGCTCTGGGCTCCCTAATGGAAGCTCAGGGGTGACGCCAGTACCCCAGGCTAACGAATAAACGAAAGCCTGCGCCGGGAATCGAACCCGGGACCGTCGGCTTCGTAGGCTGTCGCCAACCCCGCTGAGCCATCGGTTTCATACGGTTCGTACGTTACTTCCGTTACTTTCAGACAGGGACAATTTACACACGAGTACACTCGCACAGACGCGCCCCTAGCGAGTGGTTTGCTCGTGAACACAACAGCTAATTGTCAACTATGATTGACAATATTTTTTGCCCTGCGGAGCTTTCAACACATCACAATAAGAATGACATGCCAACTGGAGATGCGGTCCCGATTCCATCAAAACCAGAAATCAGTATTTGTTTATAATACACAAAAATCAAATGTGCTCGCCAAGTACTCAAGAATATTTCAAGAGTGCGAGCTTTATATAATGAATAGTCAAAGCGCTTTCTGTAGGGAAATAAACATTTCTAAAAATAGGTAATTTGATTATTGTGGTGGTGTTTACTTTAAAGAGGATGAAAACAAAAACCACTGACAATAAATAAATTTCCCAAAGGATGGCGCTCTTGTGTGTAGTCCACTATTCATATTTTTGCAGCATTCGACTTAGTTTAGCGTCAGTGAAAAAATACCCTTCATGTTCGTGCCTTTCGGAAACGAATTTTTATTGGATTATGATTCGTAGAATTTTTGCTCGAGCGAATTTCGGGAGACCTTGACTGTGTGGCACATATACTGTACATGTGTGTAGAAGCGTTTATTTTATAAGAATTATAATTGAATTGATGGAATTGTAAATCCCAGTTGTATTCCATGCGCATTTTAATAACCTCAAATAAAAATATTACCTATAGTTGAAGTGTTCTTTTTTTAGGTCACAAAACTGAAAACAAACAAGCATGTCAACTTCCACTATAACCAAATTTTTTTCGCTCAACAATTTTGTAATTTCGTAGAAACAATCAAGAAAAATATAACAATATTATTTTGTTTTTAATAATTTTATAGCATAAAAATTTCTTTCATTTAAAAAAACTCATTTGTTGATTTATATCTATTTTATATTTGCAAATATATATTTTTTTTCCCGATGGAATCACGATTTTACGACAAATGATAACGTCCTAAACACTCACAAATAACATAAGCTATTCTATTTTAAAAACAAATTAGCCAAAAAAATATTACTAGCTTTCCTGTTCAGTTCCATTTCGATTTAGCGGTTCCTTTTCTGCCTCTTCCTGTTTCGAGATTTCCACGTAATATTTCGCGTTGCTGTTTTGAATGATCGTCATTTCAACAATCTTTTTCTCTTTTTCGTTGCTCTAGGAGAGAAAAAAACAAAAGTGCAAAGGATGAGATTATGACATGCGTGTATTGAAATGAATAGTAAGCCTAAGCTCATGTTCCATAGAGCGTAGTTTAATCATTAATGTAAGTTAAATGATGTCGGGTAATACGATTGGAGATTTGACTATGCCTTGGGAATACGAGCGTCACGAATTTAGCTTATATAATCGGATTACGTGTTACGAAAAATGAGAATGGGGGTATTCGCCGATTCTTTAGCATTTTTTCATTCGAATGTCAATATTGACCTAGTTAGGTGTTTGTTGTAATAATAATTGACATTGTTGTGAATCTTGTACTTTATGCTCAAATGTTAGCAATTATTTTTGAAGAAATTACCCTAAAAACGAAATTGTACATCACCCTACCACAAATGAATATTAGCCTTAAGTTCGTCACGTGAAGTAAGCAAATGTACAGTGAAAAAATATCCGAGATAAAAATTCGATACAATTGTATCCTTGTACAATTGTATCGATATTGTATCGAAATTACTAATGTCTTTTGATTATAGATTTTGTAAAAATGACATGGAATTGAGCGTTATAATATAATTTATATCTTTCCTACTTTAGAATCTTCGTCAAATCTTCCAAATTTCATCTCTTTTGATTTGTAGCCCAGGAAGAGTCGATATTTCGATGGTAAGTTTCGGCAAAATCTTTCGATAGCGGGACAGATGAGCCGCGGATCGAGTTCTTCAGGATCTTGGACACCTAACAAACACAACTAAATATGTTAATTATAATATCAGATACAATGGCGCCAGCTAAACTATTTCATACATTTAATTTAATTGGAGAAAACGCCAAATTACTTTTCTAGGAATAGTGTCACTTTATTAATTTTATTTAGTTATTAATTTAATCTTCATCTCTATATAGTCAAGCCTTATTTAAATATTTTATTATACCGTAAAATATTAAATAAATTATTAATGTAATAATTATTGAATAGTAAAGAGTAGTCTGGATGGTCTGCTTCAGGCATTACCTGCCGATAAAAGGTTAATTTTGAACACGAAAAGCCTGGATATTGAATTGTTCCCAAATAAAATTAAAAGAACATGAGATTCATTATTAATGGCAAACAAACCTGTCAGCAATGATATCGTCAGTCCAACAGTGATACCAATCAATGACGAAAATGAGCCGTACCAAATTGGCGACATCGTGTACAGAAAGAAATCGCTAAAATGTCAAAAAAGTACATTTTCGTTTACTGATGCCACAATTTCAAATTGATTTTTTAAAGAAATCCTAAGGCAATGTCTTACTTGGCGGGTACGATGCCGAGAACTTCTTGAGCTTCCATATTCAGTGTCGCATTCGCTGCCAAACTCGACTCGGTGGCCTTATCAAATTCGGTGGTTCCCAGCAGGGACCACATGGTATCGTTGGCGATTGCCGTGCTGGCGTTGTTGACGCACCCGGCCACCGATAGAGGTGCGTGGGGAAAGTGGACGACAGTCATGAGCGAGCCGACGGTAGCCCATATGCCGATGCTCTGAAAAATGAAAAATTCATGTATTAAAATGACACGAACCCTTTTAACGTAAGATACGTCTCTGCTCGTGGGTACGAAGTTATATTCGGAAAAATAAAAACTTACCAATGATACGGCGAATCCACAAAGAGCGCCCTGTAAGGGGGAAAAAAATGAATGACATAACCTCCGTAAGGGGGCGCTAATGAGTGGAAACGCTTAGTACGGATGCTCGCAGCTTACCTTTGGGTTAGCCCACGGAAATATAACACCTAAGGCGAACGACGCAAAAAGTGGTCCGCCAACTGCTCCTGCAATACTAAACGCTGCCTGAAAAGAATAAACAAAACACGTGTAAATAACAAAAAAGTTTCAGGCTCCATTTAAGAAGAAATCTATTTTTTATTTTTTTTTTTTAATGTAAAAACGGAAAAGGAACGGAAAAGTTTCAGGTTTCAATTAAAAAAAAACTACCAGTAGGAACGACCAAGTTTTCTTTTAATTTCTGTAGGAACGGGAACGGTTTCCATTTTTCATGGGAGGAACTGGAACTGGAACGGGTTTCTTTTCAAAAGGAACGAGCCAAACAAATGCAAAAATATGTTTCGCATTGCGCGCCAGCAATCACTCCAGTGAGCGCTCGCATGAGTTGTGAAAATTAATAATCATAGTGAGTCCCCTCGAGATCGTGTATCTCGAAACGAGCACTCCAACAGAATATTAATTCGTTCGTGATTTTAATACACCGGTCCGTTATAAACCAATTTCCCCCCGGTTGTTAGACTAATTGAATAACGGGTCGATTCACTTTTTTTTTTCGTTACAGGTACTACGAGGAAATCCCAAAAGTTCGCTTGTGTCAGCACGATTTGGTTAAGTCCAATCTTTAATTTACGCTGTACTTTCACGTAAATGTTTAGCATTATGTCGATAATTGAGTCGCCTGTTTGGTAATAAAAACAAAACGCTTTCGGGAGGAAAAAACATGACGACGTAACCGTCACGAAATTCTTAAACTAATAATATGGGTACGCCATAAATGACTAACTAATTGCAGTTTAACTCTTGTCTTAACCAATGTAACCTTAAACCATATTTTCATAGTATATAACCTACACACGTACTAAATATAACTCTCGTGCAACTCAAAATCTAACAAAATTTCAATTTCAGGATAACTTTAGTTATTGTTTGCTATTGCACCAAGGTTTCGAGGCGTTTTATGAGATGTAAAATTTGATTGCAATCTCGTTTTCAAGACATTCGTTCAAACTTTGTCACTGCCATTTTGAAATATCCAAAGGTTCGACTCAGTATTTTCCCAAACCGGGCATTTTCATTCACCCCCCCCTTAAAATTATTGTACATTCAAGGTTTGGTCACATTCGAAAATATACTCGTATCTTTAACATGGCCGAGACATGTTTAAACGTGTTTCTACCTTATTTGCAATTGCTAGATGTAAAGATTTATTTATGGCAATGCCAGACTTACTCGAATAACTCCTCCCATGTTCTCAGCCAACGCTACGAGCGCTATGCAAACTATACCGAAACCGGCAGCTATATCAAGATAAATCGAAGAAAAAAGTTATAATCACGCGTGAAAATCGCTAGACTGCAATATTAGATACATCGATCACAATCACTGCCATTGTCTGCTGCAGTTTAATGGGTGAACACATGTCACGAAATCGATGGCGATTTACGTGTTGAGTACGTGTTGACCGGATAGGGACCCGGCCAAGGCCGTCCCGACATAGCGGCAATTTAAAATGACGTCATGGCTATGTCGTGGAATATGACTATCGGAACTATTTAGTATGCAACGTAGACGACAGACAGTGGCGAGTTATATTTTTTCGTGACGAAAATTTGCTGACGCTTCGAGATTTAAAGCAATCGCAGACAATGTGACTGCTACAATCTTACAATACGAACTTTCAGACAAACGAAAAATTGTATATACAGTATACTCGGGAACTGGCATATGTACCGGTACTACACATGTATATAACTGATCTCTACTATAAAGTAGTAATACACGCATATGAGAAACAGGATTCCACCAGGTTTGCTCATCAAAACGTTCAAAGCATGAACTCCTATACCAATAATTAATTTTTTTTTTAACTTTTTACAAGCAAATTTAAGAACGCAGCATTTGAACACTGTTTTCTTTACTCGCACTGTTGGTTGCTTGAAGCACGTAAAAAGCACTGATAACCTCCAAAGGGGATTGTTTTAGAAAAAGAGACAACGTTTCCAAGATGGAGGCGCTCCTACCCAGTAGCTTCGAAAACGTTGTAGCACGCGCGTCGGTCAATCCGGGATAGAAAGGTCTGATGTAGTCGGTCAGCGCGATGGCCGACAAGGCGTTTAATGATGACGACAGTGTGCTGTAGAAACAAATTATTAAAATTAATTTCTGTTCTTCTTATTATTTTTTTTTTAATATTGCCTCGATTTTGTCCAATATTACATATGCATTGGAAAAACAACGAAATAATAGACTGACAAATACGCAAGTGCTGTCAGTGATTGCCATTGTTAGGTTTTATCAGGGGCAGCATGGAATTCTACATAGGTGTCCCACCTGAGAGTTGCACAAAGCACGCCAGCCACAAAGATTCCGGGAAAACCTCTGACGAAGGACAACGTTTCGACAGCAAAGAACGGAACGTACTGAGAATGCGAATTATAAAATTAAATTAAATTAAAAAGGTCATAATAAATTAGGCTATAACCTATACAGGGTGGTTAATAAAAAACAACAATCCTAGAAATTTTGTAATATTTTATTTAATATTTAATCAATTCTTTTGAATTTTTTGTTACAAATAGACTAATAATATGCTATCAGTTTGGCAATTTGATTTTGTTTCCAAAAAGAATCCTTTGGCATTCACAAACTCTCGAATTTGCGCGCACCTATAATGTATTGAACAAGTTCATTTTACTTGAAAATCTGCGATTTGAAGAAATATATGATTTTTCATGCACCCGATAAAATTTCAAAAGTCTAAATAGCCAAAAAGCTAGTATATTATTGATCTATTTGTTTTAAAAAATTCAAAACGAATTGATTAAATATTAAAGAAAATAGTAACAAATTTCTAGGTTTTTTTTATTAACCATCCTGTATATTCCATTTAGCACATGTTTGACGAGCTGACGGACGCATAACGTAATTACAGGCCTTCTCACCAGGGGGCGCGACTCACCTGATCTCGTGACGTCACTACTCCGTTCAGCAACGGATCGCAGTCGGCGTATTTGGCGTACATGACGAGCCCTATGAAGGCGAACAGAACCATGACGCAGGTGATTATGAAACATGTGGAATAGAGAGACCTGTGAAGAAAAAATATAAGGATTAAAGATATAATCTGGTTATGATCAGATCAGATCGGAGCAAAAGTCCAAAAAGACGGGAGTTCCACCATCTAGCTCTGGCCACGCTCTTGTTGGACAGGAACCGTTGGATGAACATTTGGCTGGGTGCCAGGGAGATCAAGAAGAAGAGGGCGCCCCCTACGATGTAGGTCCATGCCGTGTCCCTGGACTCGGGATTAGGGGACCAGCTAGGCACAGGGAAAGACGGAAAATCATTGTTCGAACGTTATTGGCGTTATTTGAGAGCCCAAGGTTTTTAAAGATAGAAGGTTAGCTTTGACGACTTTTGTGAAATGAGCTATTGCGCCACCTGGCGAGTATCGGGAAGCGTGAGTCGCCAGTATTTTTTTATTTTTTTGGTTCTTGACAACGAACGAGCCGAAGAAATCAAGTGTGAAATGATATTTGATTGCGCCAGCCAATCACGATAGGTCACAAATATTTATTTGCTGTGTCACCCAAAAGTTAATAAACCCCCCGTTTTGGTTCTTACGACTACAATTACAATTACAATATATACCCGCAAGCAGCCCCTTTTTAGGGGGCCAATGGTGTGGGTCAAAGACTAGTTATGGACAAAGATGGAGTTGTCCTACTTTCTATTACGATAGTTTGTCACGTATGAACACGTGTATACCAGCCAATCTCGCTGGGATTCCAGGTGGCGCGCAGATTTTTTTAGCCAATAAACGCTCTGCTTTCGCATAAGCTAACCTCTTATATTTAAACCCCCTTGTTGAGAGCCCTAGTGTAATTATTTGACACAAATTCATATTCCCGTTTAAATGATAGTTTCTGAAAATGGTAGTTGCATTAAAGGGCAATTGACGATACTAACTACAGAGTTAGGCGATTGCCGGCAACACTCTTGCTTATGACTTCGCTGATGCCGCCCATGTCATAGCAGGCTTTGCCCAGTACTACAACTATGGCTACCAAGATCACCAACAATTGGACTACATCAGCCCAGATGACGGCTTTGATTCCACCCTGTATTGGAAAATACAAAACGAAAGAATTAGTTCATGTTGACCTCTTTCTTAAATAAATAGATTTTTTTTTTGCATAAAAGCAGTTATGAAATGCAGGGGAAGTTTCTTTATTCCCTGAGTTATACTTACCAATGCCGTGTAAAAAATACAAATGACACCAATGCCAATAACTGATGCCCAAAGATGAAGCCCGGTGACTACGGAACGATAATTGTTTTTCATTATGAAATTTTGAATTGAATGATTTTACGAGAATACACAGTGTATGTTCGTTTCTCAACAGAAATAATTGTACCTTGGTTAAGCGCCAATGACGGCGCGTAGATCACACAAGACGTGTATAAAACCTGAAAAATGTCGTTAAAAAACTATTTAATTGATCATATTTGAATATTTCTGTATGAGCTTTTATTTATTTAAAAACAAGTAGCTTAAAGTATTATTATTATTTTTCAATCACCATAGTGCTAATCACTACAGGATTACTGCACCCTCGTGACTCTATGGAGATATCTGAAGGGCAGGGAAGGGAAGGGAAGAGGGATGCAGCTGGAATAGCCAGACTGCAGGATCCACCCCTAAGCTCTGTTTATTATTGAAAATGACTTACTAGCTGAAATGTGTAGATCACAGATGCCACCATTCGTAACATCCTGTTAAATCTATATTCTAAGTACTACAGTAAAAAAAAATTAACGAGTTTTTTTTTTATAATATCAACGACATGGCAAAGAATATGGAATACAACACTTGTGTAGATTAGGAATATGAGAGTAAAATGTCGCAATTTTCTTGCACCTTCACGTTGCTATGCCAATATTTGAGGATGCAAGATTGAAATATTTCCAAAGGTTTAAGGCAAAACTGGAATGACACAAAAAAGGCCAGTTTATCTTCGCAAAAAAGACCAGGCTATATTACTTAGTGCAAGAGTGCAAGTAATCGTACAATAAACAGCTTGCCATTTGGTAATTTTTTTTTTTATTCCGGATCACTGTAGTGAATAACACTACATGAGGTTATTGTACCCCTCGTGTCGCTGCGGCGATATATGAGGGGCACATTCCAGTACCACAGAATCGAATAAACGAA
>JAUJYS010004382.1:0-12035 GCA_033995665.1 Melogona broelemanni | reverse complement strand
ATATACTTTATTTTCAATTCGCCATGGTATGCAGAGAAATAAAATGTCAAGATGTACAAAAACGAGGGGACGAGGTCTGGTACAGCGCCGGGAATATATTGAAATATTTTGGTTTATTTACGAGTATAAAATAATATAAGGGAAGCATGAGTATGCTTACTACTTGTACACATGTGTACATAAATACAAAAGTTCAATGGCTAAACCGAGCGTACGTACAGTACAGTACCACGATTTCTTTGTACCACCGTTTCAAACAAAACGAGAAGGACGAGGTCCGGGAAAGAGATGAAGTGAGTTTTGGCAAAACTCACGAAATAAAACAGCAAACGAGGACCTCAATTATACAACAAAGGACTACGCCTAAGTGGCATAATGAAATACTAATCTACTGTTCAGGATGAACCGACAACTGTGAACGTGCTTTCGGTACCTGTCGTTCAGTTGGCGGTTCATCCTGAACAGTAGATTAGTATTTCGGTTAGGCCTAGTCTCTTGTTGTATATTCGAGGTTCTTGCTTACTGTTTTATTCTGTGAGTTTTGCCAACACACAGTTCGTCTCTTTCCCGGACCTCGTCCTTCTTGTTTTGTTTGAAACGGTGGCACAAAGAAATCGTGGCAAACGTGAGAAAACATACGCTCGGTTCAGCCATTGAACTTCTGTATTTATGTACACATGTGTACAACTCCAGTGCCTCTTATGTAGCAAGCATACTCACGCTTCCCGTATACCACCCTACACTCGCAAATAAACAAAAATATTTACCTTATTCAGATACTTTCATCTACCAAAATTGTCAACATCCACCGCTAAAATGCACATCCGACAGCCGCCATCTTGAAAATATGTTGCCGATAGTGAGTTATGGGCTCGAATTCGAGCCCATAACTTTTTATGTCGGAAATAGGAAAAATGGCGCTATGTGGAGGTGGAACACAGCAACTCGCCTAAAATCTCCATTTAGCGCCAATTTTAACAGACACATAAGCTATGGGAGTTCCGTGCACTCCGCCATTAGACTACGTTATGCGGGTGAGTGTCTGAAGTAGACCGAAAAGTAGCACGTTGAGCAAGCGGCCCCGCCATCGATTTGCTCATTGCCGTAGTGGTGACTCACATTTGCAGCATTGCGGTATATCGTAAATCCAATTTTATCAGAAAACGCGGTTGTGTCTTGTCAAATAGGAGAGGCCGCAGTCGCATCAGTCAGCAGAAACGTTAGATCGCCCTTCGAACTGCCAATATAAATGTCGATAATTGGGTTTGTTCTATTTCTGGCAGCGTTAGCTCGAAGCGTGCGTTGTCAACAAATGTCTGACGTTAGTTGATTAATGATTCCCTGGTACCATCTATCGGTAATCTGAAATTTTGAGTTTGCGTGCGAATAGGGTAGTTGCGCAATTATATTTCGTGGATTTTGGGCGGTTTTAATCTGAGGTGCCCCACCCATTTTCAAATAAATTCGGCACTCTGCAGCCATCCGCTGCGAGGACATTTTAAAGTACACGTAAGCCACGTAGAAATCGCGCAATTAGTTATTTTTGGCACCATCTTGTTGACTTGTCAAATATATTGTTCGGTAAAAGCGCGGCGAGCACAGCTATGTGATTAATTAGAAGCTGGTAGTGAGACTACTTTTGTTTCACGTGCGTCGCCTTATACGGTGGAGGAAAGCTGGTTCAAACAAACTGAAAGGGTTGATGTAGATGGGGGGGGGGTTGCCATTAATGTGTCGCCAATTTGACAATTAACGCTTTTGTCGGACCTATCTGGCCTCAATTCAAATTGATGCGAAGCGAGTCAACCCACTCCCAACAGGCTCGTATGGTTCGCACTCCACCTAGGTTTTTACATCTGGCTCTTCAAACCAGTTGGCTAGCTGACATTCTGTCGATCTCGTTCGTGGCGAATAATAAGATTTAGACGACCACCCACACCTTTGAACGACGTCAGGTTCTAATTTACCGAAAATATTTTTTGAGGAGCGTTCCAAAAATAATTTTTGAGTAGTTGCAAAATTTGAATGTCTATAAAATAATTTAAGGTAAGACTTATTCTTTCTATTCGGTTATAAATTGTTAAAATTCTCCTAGATGGCAACTGATTATTTTAGTTAAAACGACAAAATCAGGATAATGGTATTTTGGAACTGCAGTTCGTTTTTTTGAGTGTAGGTGTACGTATTGGGTGACGAAAATGTCAGATGTTTTCAATGGGGAGGGTTCCTCGGGATAGCGGGCTGTTGCCAAAACGCTGGCCTTAATGGACCGGTGGGGTCGGCGTTTAATTTAAAAACGCGCGGACACAGACGACTCTTCCATTTGACGACTGCGGGGAGCCCGGCGCCCAGGCTCTCTCGTCAGCATCAGAAAAGGCAATCTAAAATGGCGTGACCAATTCTCATCTAGTCGCCTGGCAATGGGTGTGGGGAAGGGGAGGGGGAGGCGAATGCGATTCGGTCCGTCTGCACACGCGGCGAGAGTAGAAAAAAAGGGGCCGCCATCTTTCATGAACGAATACAATAACGACAGTGGGCGGGGTCTAAAGAGCAGGCCTGAGTTCTGACCCGCGTAAACATTTGCTGCGCGGTTACAGATTGGCCAATTTGGGATTTATTAGATCATAATAAACTGCCTGTTTTCTCAGATGATGACCTAACCTTGACTTCTGACCTAGGTAGTTATCTTCAACGACAACGTACAGGCACGGGTCCCACTGTTTCACTTCCATTCAGAAATTTTTGTTAACCGCAAAGATACGTGGGTTTGTCGGGAATTGAATCCGCGTCTGTCATGTGATAACGCTATTAACTATTTGCGGTTAGACTGTATGAAAGCGGTACAAAATACTGCAGTCATTGAATGGTGCAGTTGTCGGTTTTGGTGCCAACCTTATTTTTTTGCCTGTTGACAGCGATGGTTGTAATTTATACACCGGTATATGCGTAGGCGCGCATAGTAGGGGTAAAAGCAGGTGCGGTTTGTTCCAAAGATGGTTTTGATTGGACGATCAGAGCGAAATGTAGGCTGTTCTTTTCTCCCTCCTCCATCTCTGATCAGATTTCAGGTCTCCTCTACCCACACATTTTTTCAATGGTGTGGGTGGGGTTTGACGAAAAGTGGCGCGGCCAACGTTTACGACGTTGCTCTACAGCCACAACCGGTCTTGGCTTGCCGGACACGTACGACTTTAGGCCGGGCGTTGCGCGCATGCCTATAGATGGAGCGAGCGGCCATTTAACGTCACTTTTGTGTCGACCACGACTGCCCACACGTATTTGTGTGTGACCGCTGTTTTCCACCAGCCGACGCGTGTGTGCCAAATTCTAGGGCGTTGCCAATTTCAGTGTTGATGATGCTGGGATATACTAATCGGGATGGGTGATAGCGAGAAAAATTAATATCGATAGTTTGTTTCAAACTAATAGTCATAAATATGTTTGCTCAAAATAAAATTGAATTTTTGCAATAATTAATGGTAAATTTTAGAAGCATATCAAATTAAAATGCAAGCACAAAAGGAAGTTTAAAAAAAAAATCAATTTTGAACATTCTGCAAATCCACAAAATGCAAGCTTCCTCAAAAGGTGATTTGAAAAAAATCAATTTTGACCATTCTAAAAATTATATTTTGAAATTACATTGTATTCAGACGCCATCTGGATCATTAAAATATTTTTTTGGAGATGTGATCAATTTTTGTAAAATGTGGGATAACGTAGTTTTACAAATGCCTTGTAAATATTTTAATGTTATCATTTCTTCTTCATAAAAACTCATAAAATTGACGGCATTATGTTTCATTTGGCCGCAATCAAGGTTTATAGTTACTCTATTGAGCCGCAATGCAGTCGTGAGCATAAATTAGATGGGGTGGACTATCGATAATATCGCCCTTATCTATCATATAACACACAAGGAAACGTAACCGCCGCCACACGCGCTAAGACAATCTACTCTGGGGGGGGGGGGGGGGGATTGCCACCCCCTCCATCCATTACAAGTGGTTGTTTGGTAGAACGCGTGGGCTTGCCTGACACACTTGTATTAAGAATGAATGACGGGGACGTTATATCAAAACAGTTTTGTTAGTCACAAGGAAAAAAACTTAACGAGCCTCTCGGCGTCGCAAACTCGTTTCTGATTGGCCTCCTCCCATTTCCTATGACGAAATAAATTTTCGTTTGAACGTTTGCATCTCGTCCCATATTACTGATGGGTGTGCTAATGCGGTGGGTTGGACATGTGCCGCGTTGGGTATCAATGGCTTCATATATTATTTTTGATTGCAGGCGTAATCGGTATATGAGACGTCAATAGCCAAGAAATGGTTTAAGCGACAAATTCATTGTTCAATAATATTAACGTCAATAGTTTTTAAATATTTACTGATGATAAATGCTGAATAAATTGCAAATGAACTTTCATTAATGCCATATAAGCATTTTAATAGAGAACAGCTGAAAACTGGAACTTGTTACTTTAATGGCCTTACATTTGAATCAAATGAAGATGTATTAATCTTGTTTATGCCGTTAAAACATCTTGTTTGGTATATGCCCGAAATTCCAAATAGCCAGCCCTTTACTAAAATTGTGGTACGTGCTCTAATCCAATTTGTTAATTCTATAGTGGGCGTTAGTGGATATAGCAGCAGCAGTGTCGTACGAAGCTGGCTGAACAAACAGCAAACGCGTAGGCCGCCCTTTTAACTTTTCAATCTTTAATGCCGTGTTTTAATTTAGTAAGCAAGCCTTGAGCGGGCTAGGGAGATGGCGACTGACGTCACTTTTGGCGTCTGCGAGACTCGTTCGCCGAATAATATAACTACAATGGTATAAATGCCGGTCTGAATGGAAAGACCTTCCTTTTCCCAACGCCCACCGCCGCTCGTACGTGTACATGACGCGTGGTTTTACAGCCCGTATGTAATTGCGAAACAATCTGACGACTCTGCGAAATTGGTCCCAGTGTATTGTGTTAGGTATACCTGCAATGGCTAATGCAAATTTGGCAACCTCGTTGAAGTGGCGTTGTACGTGGGTGTAGTGTGTGTACATGGAACACGTAGTCGCAACTGTGAATAGGTTGGGTAGTCTCTTCCTATTTGCGGTCACTTGTTTTAATTTTGATTGCCGGTAGTTTATTTGTGCGGCGTTTTAATAGTGCGGTTGATTGATAAGATTGGCGTTATCGCTGGTTTCTGCGAATTTTTACTCGCAGTTGTAACTCTAAAATTTGCGAAACGTGTCGCCGGTTAGTGATGGTGATGGCCACGATTTAAAAAAAAAATTCAGGCATTCTAATTTTTTTTAAAAGTTTTTCAGTGATAGTGTTGATAATCATTCAAGCAATGAGTCCCTCCCCTATCGGTTTGTGCTTTAAACCTTGGTGAGTCCGTGACTAAGTTGGTGGTCCGATGAGGCGTTTATGGAAATGTGGTGTGTGTGAGACTAGTCGGGTAGCAAGCAGCGTTAGCGCATATCCTCTGGCGTTGTCGGAGGTCTGTCGTCGCGGTCATACGAATCGCACATATTAAAAAGTGCAAAAACGCGTGGACAAGTTGTCTAGGTCCTCCCTCTCTCCTCCTCGCATAATAATTGCGCATGGCGGCCGATGTGGGTCGGGGCGTCGGCCAGACGCGCATGCGCAGACGCAACATGCAAATATCAATCCATGAAACTGGTCACTGCTTAAAAGGCAGCAATTCATCGGCGATTAGCTCAATCCGGTGCCAACGTATCCACAGTAATGATTGTCGTTATTAAAGAAAAAATTTCGTTCTTTAAATAGAAAAAGTAGTTTGTAATAATCATTGATCAACAAAATTAAAAATTCAATATAAGACGTGTAGCTCGGTCTTTGTTGCAACGGATTTCGGTAGTCCCTTGTTCGATTTCCGGCGCAGGCTCTCGTTTATTAAATCTGCCAATGCCCAATTATCTCTTAAACTGGTTTTCAAAAGCCCAGCAAAAATATTTTTGTGAATCTCTAAATGAAAGTTAATCCTTTTTAATCAAGTGCCAGTCTTTAGTTTTATCGGATATTGTAAATCTGCGAAATAATTAAAATATTATTTAATTTTGAATGTCGCTGTATGGAGTCAGTGTTGAAAAGTAAGATGTGGCTACCAGTTTGGGTGTCTCTGATATTGATCTGAAAAGGCCTTGGGTTACAGCGTTTCTGTTTGATGACTCATAACATCGGACCACACCGGCCAAACATGTAATATATATATTTTTTGAGTAGACTGCATTGAGAGACCGTGCTAGCTCGGCAAGTAGCGTTGTAGCGGCGGCGACCAGCCTGTCGACAGATCACTCTGGGTCGATTCGAGCAGTTTCCCCACTTTAGGAGGCTGCTGCCAGCCAGCCAGCCAGCCAAGCTCGCCAATCGATAACCTTATTCGGCGTGGCGTGACAATTTGCTAAAGCAGATGAGCGTAGGTTCTCACTCGGGCTGGGAGGGGAGGGGGAGGGATTTTTGGTGCAGGGTCGGTAAATTGGTGGGTAGGATGTGATGAATGTGTGATTCATTGGTGGTGAAAGAATGACTTGATGACGTTATTGTTCGGACGGTGGGTTTCCAATCATATCTCCATATTGGATTCAGACTTGTTTTCGCAGTCGCTAGGTGGCGCGGATAGAGGCCGATATTGTTTAGGGGTAATACTATAAGGTCATATAAGATTTTTCAATTATGGGTAGTCTTGGTTGAAAAATAAGTGAGTGTAAGTGTGAAAAAGATTGACTATTGATGTACTTCTAAAAATTAAAGCTATTTGTTATCTGATGCTCTTATTTACTCACGCACACCTCTCTTGTAAACATGTTGAAAATTCGTTGAAGTTGAACCACGCAAATCAGTGCAGGAAGATATATTATTGCCTTCTGTTTTTTGGTTGACGCCCTGTACGGCGTGGGGGGAGGGGAAGGGAGTGACGTCATTTGTTGCTCACGCCCGGCGTGGACTCCGGCGTCGTCGGGCCAATTCTATGTTTTGTTAGTGACTAACCGCGAAACCATGGTTACGCGCAGCTCGTATCGGTTGTCTGGAATGACTCGTGCAAAATTCTCTGTATTAAATGTGATTGTAAAAGGATATTTGACTGGTATGGGAAAAAGAGGAACCAGTCGATTTGTAATGATCAAATGAACCAAAAACTGGAAAAAACCAACAAATGTTCCATTCATCTTATTGTCTAAAATTACGACTGTTTAAATTAAACTTTAAATTTGCTCAATATTAAATTGTGAGAAAGATTACAAAAAAATATTTTGTTTGCTTCTGTCGTCAGCCCATTTGTTTGCTAAATTGTTAATGCAGCTGTATATAAATAGATAGGATGCAAATTTTTTTCGTTAGCGCTCGACCTCAATTTTCCCAGCGTTGCTATCCTTTCTGGCTAGACGGCGGTGCGCATGACCCACAATGCAAATAAAATTTTGTTGCTAAAAGGCCGGGTGAGCTGCTCAAATGGGCTTGTCAGCTTAAAGAAATGTGAGCGAATGGTGTTGGTGTCTCTTAAAGATAAGAAATAGCCACAATTCTTATCTTTTATCGGGTAGAAACTGAGGAATAAAAATACCAGTGAAACCTCTTGTCCCTTTGATGTTTGATTTGTATTTACATCTATCTTAATTAGTCGCAAAATATTTCATTTTAATGAATAACCTTTGGCCTTCCACGAAAAATTAAATCATGTTCCAATATTGCATGGAATTTGTGGTTTTTCAAGCAGAGTTACATTAAATTAAAGCTCCGGTACGTTATGTCGCTGCGAATTCTCGTTTAACGAACTGGTTACGGCGATACGAAACTTAGCGAGCACATTCCCTCGATTTAGTTTTTTTTTTTGTTATAAATTAATGGATATTAAATAACTAGCTTCTGTTTTATCGGTCACTACAGATTTTTTTTTTCTGTCACGGCAGTGTGGAAGGAATAGAAATTAACAAAGTTAATATTATCTGCAGGTATCAATTAGTCAGGCTCTACTAAAATAAATGTAATCTCCTATGTTGATACGCTAGTTAGTCTCCCTATGATCCGACCCGCGATATAAAAAGGTGCGTTTCAGCAATATCGAATCGTTTTTCGGTCGTCGGGCATCGCTGACTTCAACCGTACTCGTGAACTCTGGTTCGTTTTAAGCTTTTTTATGTTGAAAACGTTCTTAGGCGATGGGTCGAATCGGTGGCCTCTAGCTCTCCTCTCCGCGAAGTCTGGCAATTTACGCCCCGTGCATTATTAAAGCGTCTGTATCATTTTTCTCGGTGGCGCCACGCCATGATAGGGGGGTGTTGGTGCTCGTCGTTTTGTTTTCTCCGGTTCATTAGCCAGCGCTTTTCGCTACTACCGGAACAGAAGACTTCGTTCGCTGTAGCTAACGTTGGGAAGCAATTGTCTGACGCGATGAAGTTTGTGCGCGGTGTGACGCAAGGAGATTTCCCAGACGAATAACTCGAAACTAGCGCTAATTGCTTCACATGATGTGAAAAAAAACCGTTGGGCATTTGGATATTCAATTAGATTTCGAATTTGATACGCTGACAAACTCCAAAAAAAAAATATCTATTTGAGTATCTTGTATTGTCCATGTAATGTAATTCTTGTTTAATAAATTGTAAAAGCGGTCTAATTATGTAATTGTAATTAAGTCAAATTGTTAATGCGGACATTGATAAATTAAGTTTGTTAACCATTGTTATCACAAATGTATTTGATGAACATTTTTTTAATTGCTTGTTTTTCTTTTTTATTTTAGTTCTGGGAAGTCATCTCCGACGAGCATGGAATCGACCCTACGGGCACCTACCACGGAGATTCGGACCTGCAGTTGGAGAGAATAAATGTTTACTACAATGAAGCCTCAGGTACGCATAGTGACGTCATCCTCGTGTTTTTATTACCACTGGTGGTTTCGTTCGTTCAACATTTTTGTTTCGCGATCGAATGAAATCCCGGCCGGTTACAGCGTGGCTGGCGGTTGGATATTATTGATTTTCGGTTCCTAGTCGCTCGGGGAAAGTTGAAAACCCGCTGCTTAACCGGGTTCATTGCAGTCTTATTTTGCTGTATTGGCTTAGGCGTTATCGCTAACGTTTTACATTGCAAGATAAATTGATTCGAGTGTTACTTAAAAGCACATGAAACTAGTTAGTTAAATGTCAATTTTAAAAGCATTGCTTTGATTTTGTTTTGACGTGGGTAGTCTTTGTAAATTATCGGCGAATTAAACAAAAATTTAATAGTGTACTACAGTATTTGTGCGCGAAATTTCGTGATCTCTACTGTATCGTGAGCGAAATTCTGTTGACCCCTCCTGGCAATCGATTTTTCCACCTCCATCGAAGACGTGATGATGCTGGCAATGCACGTGTTAAAACTCTAGCCTGGAAGCCTCGGCCGGGAGGTGCCTGGTAAGACGTTTTGTCGAGACGCTGCGAAACTGGCAAATGGAGGAGCTGTGCGGATGACTGCATAATCGATTTTCAAGAAAGTGGGTGACGCGTCGGGCTGTGTGAAAAGTTGCTCCGAAAGGAGAAGTGTGTGTGGGGGGGGAAGTAGCGCGTATTATTTGTGGTAAGCATTTCTTGCTGCTTCCAAATTTCTGCTTTCATTTCAGTGAGCTGTATCAAAATTAGTACTAATTAAAGCAAATATTTGCAAACAAAGTTAAGATTGTACTTTAAAATTTGTTTTCTTCCAATAAAACCACACATCAGTTTAAAAAAAAAATCGCATGCGTTCACAAAGTAAATAAAAAATTCCTGGCAAATTAAGATTTAATTTTAAAAGCTTAATTGCAGTTAAACCCGTCTATACTGGCGTATCACTAAAAAAAAACATCGTACGCCTTCAAAAAAAAAAATAAAAAAAAATATTAGTTTTTTCGTTGACTTGCAAAATACCAAATGCAGTGCTCTCGCACTTAATGGGGTGAAACTATCATTTTTCTTTATCCAAAGCTTCTACCAACGAACTAACAAACAAAAAAATATATACATTCGGAATTACACGTATTACGCGAGTCGTTCGCCAACATTGTGCGAAATAACCAGATAAACAGGTACGATTGTTCTTTTCTCCAGTCGACCGCGTCACTGGTCTACCTGCGCTCCCCCCAAATGTGCCGGCGCGATTACGTTCTTGTCTGGTCTTGGATGCCCTTATATGGGCGTTTTGGACGCTGTCCCCGCGACGATGGAAGGGAGTTGTCTTGTTTTATAATGATGGAGTGCCAGTATTTCTTGATTTCGTTAAAAATAACTTGATCAAAGGTAGTCGAACGACTATTGACTACTGAGATGCATAGGACATACTTTGCGTCATGGGGGACCAAAAATTAGAGTTTTAGAGGGGAGAATTTAAGGAAAGATTAGAGCAGGTAGAGCAAGAAATGACTCTGTATCCCTGTTATGCCAAGACACAAGCTCCAAATACTACTATGAAGTGAAAGAAAAGGTAGAAAATAGGAGAGAATGGAGACAAAGCTCATTGCTGTTAAACCAGCCCCAGGACTGACTAACCATTGATTGATTGAACTACTATTGGACGTGCGTGCCCCAAAATCCATGTGCATCTGGCATTTAAATAAAGATTCTACTTCAGACTAGTTTCTAATTTGAAATTGCCTTTTTGTTCATTCAGATATATATATATATTTTACAAGAACCGATAGAATTTTATTAAAATCTTTGACCATAGATAATTTTTGACAGTTCTGGAAATGCAGCGTAGATTAAATTAAATTTGTCATGAGTTTTTCTTTTTCTTGTGATTATGGCTTGCTCGTTTCGAAATGGTTCAGATACGCCCACTTTTTTTTCAGTCTTGAAACGTTTTTTTAAATTCTTGCCAAGAACTTAAACGTTCCTAAAGTGGGACGCAGATTTATTGGCTTTGCAGGCGTGTGTATGCCAGTAACACGTCTGCCAAGTGTTTGAATAAATTAGCAGACGCTAGGTCATTTGCTAGATACTGGTGAGCCTGACAGGAGGGGGGAGGGGAAGTACATCAACGTTGATAGACTCGTAAACTGGCTTCATGAAATTAGTTTATCTAGGAAACTGCTGTGAGACTTTTAATGAGAGCCAGACGTAGTTTGGCGTGTTAATTATTAAGATTCTTTGACGTGGGTGCTACCATTTTCTCACCCATTAACTGCGGCCTCGAAACTCGTGGGCGTCTTATTTTATGCTTAAAATTTTGATCTCTAAAGTTATGTTAAGCTTTCCAGGAGTAATGAAAGTGACGTAATTTTGCTTTTAAAAAAAAAATCTGTCCTGTGTACGGTTCAGCAGCACGAACATGGCGTGCTGCGTTCGAACATTTTGTCACATCCAGTCGAGAACGGTTGGTCGGTAGGTGGTGTTTTTGTGGTAACACTTCTACCGGCTGGCTTGGTTGGTTATAATTTTGAGTTTTCCCCCCTGTCGAGGCCTCGCTCTCTCGTCTCTAACCCTCCGATCGGGCGGAACATTGTTGAGCCGAGCGTGTCCGGATCAAAAAACTGTCTCACCCCGCCACTGCAGTGCGTATCTTGTCTCGTTGCTGGCTGTGCGTGTGGAATGGAATGGCTGACGCGTTCAAACGACGTGGCAGACTGAAACTATTCGTAGCAGAGATACTTTTCGGGGAAATGTACTATAGACAGTGCGCACTAATTTGGTAGGAATTTGTTTCTTTTTTGGCAAAAACTTGCAGACTTTTAAGTAACTTGAGTGCGCGCCGGGTATTTTTCGATTAAGAAATATTGTAATTATATTTATGGTTGTCAGTGAATATCTTAAAAATATACAGTATATTAAACAGTCCAAACTTATGTATGCGTAGAAACAGATGACACAAGACGCACAAATATAATCAATCGCCGAACTGAGACGAGCAAAACGATGAACGAGATTGTGTGTAAGCACAAAATGTTAAATTAACATTGTGCGTCTTATGTCATCTGTTTCTACGCATACATAAGTTTGGATTTTATCGAAGATGAACATTGTAACTCTGCTTGGATACGTCAAAATATCCA
>JAUJYS010004381.1:0-12035 GCA_033995665.1 Melogona broelemanni | reverse complement strand
ATTAAGGATTTATTCTCTGGTTTCTTTTTTAACCTATTGACTTTGTGCGTCATAGCTTATGGTGGCCCTCTGGTGGCGTTCGACTGAACCTGTCGGAACAGGCGTTTGGTTAATACGTACTGGACGCATAGCTTTCGTCCCAGGTCCAAATATGATGCAAATAGTTTGAAACAAAACTTGATTGTATTTTGGTGTTTTGGGGTCTTTAGTGTCAATGCCAGTGAGTGATATTGGAAGTAACAGGTGGTTGTAATATCATTCAAAATAATGGCTCAATCACTACTTCATGATTGGTAGAAGGCGAATTTGTATTTTTGGATTTGCAAAAATATTAATATTTTGCCAAAGTTCTTTTACAAGCTCGCAATTAGAAAACTTTGGAAGACAAATAAAAAATAGGCATGGAATTTTGCGCGATTTCAACAATGATCTCAGGCGGAGAAATAAAATGCATTTAGATCGGCGAAATTCGCTCGCCTCTCTTGCCGACCGCTTTTGCAAGTACCGCTGGGGGTGCTCTCGATTCGTTCAGCGTCCGACCTCGGTCGACCTTAATTCGCGAGTGACTAAACAGTAGAGAGCCCGTTCCACCAACTGGTTTTCGGTCGGCCAGCAGGTGTTGACTGGCAATGGTTTGATTGATGTGAAACGGTGCCATTAACTCTTCCAACCAACTGTGCCCCATACACGGGGACTATGCATCAGGGGTTCTTTACCTGGGATCCACGAACCCTAACCTTATGGTGATTTTTGGATGGAACCTGGGATCCATGAACCCTAACCTTATGGTGGTTTTTGGATGGATTTAGGGGGAAATAAAGACAATTGTACCACTTTTATATATCAACACGTTCTGTCATGCATTTGGGAAAACTAGCGTATTACCCTCCTATTCTAATTTAAATAGGTGGTGCAGTGGTGTGCGTATCTGGCTGATACACCCATGATTGCGAGTTCAATTCCCTGCCGATACCTCCGGAATTTTCAAAGCCGTATTCGTTTGCTCGCATTCCTTTAACATGTCGGCCCCCAGTGGCTCAGTGGGTCACATTCTACTGAGCGGGTGGTCCCGGGTTCGATTCCCGGTGCAGGCTTTTGTTTATTCGATTCTGTGGTACTGGCGTCACCCCTGAGCTTCCATTAGGGAGCAAAGAGCTTAGGGTTGGATCCTGCAGCCTGGCTATTCCAGCTGCCAATCCCCTTCCCTTCCCTGCCCCTCACATATCTCCATAGAGACACAGTAGGCGTAATGGCGTGGGACCAGTGTTTGTATGTTGTCAGGTACACGCTAAAGATCCCTATTTAGGTATGAAGCAATGGTTTGGGATAATTATCAGGCCACCCCGGGGAGAGGAGTGACTTGGAGACATAAAACATTGGTAGGCCCCCTTAACAAAGTGTTTAAAAAAAATCTTGATGAGCGTGACGTCAGCGCTCGTACGTCGACGCCCCTTTTCCATTCACCTGAAAAATTTAACGCGCGTGAGATTGGTCGTAAAATGTTTTTTTGGGGGTGCGGCGCGCCACCTTGCGTCCACGCCCGTCTCCGGGGGTTACCAGAGACCGAGCCGTGTTCCTTCCCCCCTCCGGTTTATCCCTGCGGGATGCAGACCTCTGCTCTGAAGAAGGGCGTTCCGAAAGTGTCCTGGCGCCGCCGCCGCCGCCCCGTTAGATTTAGCTGCGATTTGACCTCCTTGTTCTCGGTTTATACGCGCGGGAAACTTCGTTCAATGAACTAGGCGAACTTCCCTCGCTTTTCCTCCCGGTGAAATGTCAAAATTCCTCGAATGTCTCGTAATATACTTTCCCGTTTTGTCTTGTTTTGAAACTTTTTCGTTTCCGTTCGGATTCGGTTGCCGTGATCGAGGAAACCGCCGCTCTTGCCGTATAAATATGGTCGTGTGCGCTTCGTCATCAGGTGGCGCCCCAGTTTGCGTCGCTGATGTCGTTAGTGTCGCTAATGGCGTTTAGCCCAACAAATATCAACGCCGCTGAGAGCGTAAGCGCTCTCAGAGAGAGATATCGTCAAAAGCACGAATGATTGTCATTGAATTATTTGTCTTATCACGGACATATTAAAAAATTAAATAAAAATAAAAATCCGAATCTAAAACAGGACACTAGCAATTTTAAGCGTACCACACAGCTCCGATACGATTCGTAGCTCAGTCGGTAGAGCGATCGACTTGTGGTGTGGCAACCCCGGGTTCGATTCCCGACGAGGGGTCTTGTTTATTCGGTTTCAGGGTACTGGGTAAAATGTGCCTCAGACCTCCATAGCACCACGACCTCAACAATATTCCTGTAGTGTACTACAGGTATTCACCTCAAATATTATTTGCAAAAATTGCGGCGGCCATTTTGAATTCATACGTCATATCCGGTCAATTGAGAGCCACTGGAACAGTTGCGCGGTGTCAGCGCCATAAACCGAGGTTCTAGAACCGCCGCATTACGTTGCCACTCTGCTCTTGTATTTTCCAACGCGCCACTTATCGTGAGCTGTGGCGTGTATGCGGGGCAAAAGCGATATTTCGGTAACTTTTTAAGGCTATTTCCGCCCGTTTGGATAGACTCGACGCGTCCCGACTAAAAATAGGGAGCTTACTCACTGACAGCTTCCAAATTTTGATTGCGGTGCCGCTTTTACGAACGCGATTCGGCGGGAACCAACTTTCTTTCTCTCTTCCGATCTCTCATTTCGCCCGGGTAACCACCACACGATATATCACACGCTCCTGAGTACACGGGCGTTGGATTGGAGGGTCGGGTCGGGTCCATATGTGTGCGGTGCCAGAAAGGTAACGGATGTATAAACGACACCCACTGAAAAATGAATGAAACTTTTTTCCCTTGCGTTTTTTTTCTTTTTTTGCAAGGACAAAATTGGCTTTAATACAACTTTAGAAAAGTAAGAATCAAAAGTCGGGCTGACTCATTGTTGTTTTGTGATTCATGAGTTGCGTTTTACAATCGATATCCGTCTGGCCTAGTGGTTGTAGTGTTAGCCTACTATGCCCGAGAGGCGGGAGTTCAATTCCCGCGACAGAGTAAGGGCTCCAGAATTTTTAGGGCGAAAAAAATTCGTACCTTTCTTCGGAATGAATTTTCTACGGCCTTTCTTCGAAAAACCGTAGCACTAGCGCCTGAACATTGTCAATGATGCACGTTAAGGATCTCTACTTGAGTCAGTAGCCTAGGCTAGGGACTAGGGTATATTACTAAGTCGCCCCCTATAGGGCTTTGAGACAATGAATAATCATAGGCAGCTACAGCGGGCTTGACTGACTGGAAGGTAAAATTCGTCCAATTTCAAACACACTAGTAGCGTTGTAACTGTGACATCCAAAAACAAAAAAATAGATTGAACATTAGTTTTAATTCAGGCGTAGCGGCACGAACAAAAATAATGACATTCTGCTTGGCTGCCACCAAACAAAACGACTCTGGTTTAATAAAAAAAGCGACCGAGACAACTGTGAGGTTGATATCGGTTGCTTGCGATGATGCTCCAGTCTCCTCCCTCCCATCCCGCCTTCGGTTGATACGGTGAAAGAGAAAACCGGGATGGGATGTGAGTGAAGAGAACGCGATATGGAGAAGACTTGACTCGCTAGTGAAGATGCGTTCTAAACATATAACCAGCGCGAACGTTGAAATAGGCCAACAACGAACGGATGTTAGGCGCTTCCCGGGGCACCCGGAGAAGGGGAGGGGGCCGGCCGACCCAATGTTTGCGCTTACGGTCGGGATGCGGGGTCAAAACGGCGGGGATGGTGATGGTGGTGGTGGTGGTGATGGCTTGAATGGCGGGTCGTGAACGTGCAGCGGTCTCGCTCAAAAACAACGGTTATATTTTTATATCTCTATCTGGGGCAACCCCAGCTGACTTAGCGTGCTCCTGATGACTTGTGATTTCGTTTCCGGGTGCGACCTCGCTGAGAGAGGACAAAACATTGGTCGCTATTGGCTGCGTGCACATCAGGTTTCAGCACTCGATTCAATCAATATTTTTTAATTAATGTTATGCATTGATGTGAATATTTCAGATCCAAAATTTGCGTCAGGGGTAGGAATATATGAATTTTTAATTAAAAATTTTTTTTTTTTAATTTTGGTGTATGTTGGTGATTTGATGCACCTCCAGGGGTATGGGCAGAAGGCAAGACTGGCTTGTGGATCGGCGGTTCCGGGATTCGATTCCCGGCACTGGCTTTCGTTTTTTTTTAAACCTTGGATAAGGGGGATGAATAAAATATATATTTTGTACCGTTTGATCTTAAATTTAAAATAAGAGGGTCTGAAGAAAACGAAGTCATTTTGAAGGGAAAAGTTCGAACAAAATAATACAGAATGGAAAATAACTACTTGAATATTTTGTTTTGTACGGATTTTTTTATTTGTATTCGGGATTTCGTCGCGCCTTTCTGAGGGTTTTTGAAGGTCAAATTATCCCTACTCTAGCATTAGGCCTCCATGTTTTGGTCTGACGCGCGATTCGCAGAAAAATAATGATTCGCCGAAATGCACAAGGGCGATGATGCCAGACGAGCGGGCCTTTCTTCGAAACCGAAGTTGTTTTGTTCGCAAAAATCGACGGAAGGTTCAATAAATTTCGCGATGAATGACTACGCAGGGGAGTTCAATGAACCTTTGTTGAGTTTTAAGAGTTGTTATTTTAGTCTTCCGGTTTACATTTTATGCAACAGCAACAGAAAACGATCGAAATTGGAATGTCTCCGAATCTAAAATATTCAAATTCTGTAGTCTAATAAAGGGATCAGTTGTTCTTATCAACATCGACTGTTATGTTGCCTTAATTAAGAATTTATAAAATCGGAAGATTATGTGCAAAAAAAATAAGATCTCATTAATTGTGATAATCAATTAAAAAGTAAGGTCGCCGTAGTTCAGTGGCAGAGTATCGGCTGTGTGTGCGGCGATCCCGGGTTCGATTCCCGGCTCGGGCTTCCTTTATTCGATCCCGAGGTGCTGGTGAAAATGTGCCCCTCCACAATTTGCTCTTTCGAGGCGATTGGAGGGGTACAGAATTTCCTGTCGTGATATTCACTTCAGTAATGACAATCATCGATGGTCAATAAACATAAAAAACCACTGATTTCGGTGCCATTTTTTCTTTTTCATTCATCTGGATCAATTTTCTAAAGACAACTTTTGACAAATGGATTTCAGCCGGATTTCTATTAACGGATAATTTGTTGCCCCGTCCCGTGTTCCGCCTCCCACTACATTCTGGAAATGTCTCCTTCGCACGTCGCAGCCGACCCCGCCCCGCTCCACGGCTCCGGGTCGAGAGCGCGCATGTGTTTCTGTGCCGGTCTGGGGAAGGAGGGAGGAGGGAGGGGGGACTCGTGCCAAAAGTAATCATGGCCTAATATGGTTCGAGCTTGAATAGCAAACAGTTAGGGATTCCGTGACGGGCTAAAACCCGATGGCATGGCGCTGGTGTATGTGTGTGTGCGCGCCTCTTTTCCTGTGCCGGCTTTTCCCCTGTCACACTTACTGATCAGTCAGAGGACGGGCTGCCTGTGCACCCAACTGCCAGCTTGCAGGATGTAACGATAATAAACGATTGCGTGAGTCATCTCCGCATACGTATGCTGTTTGCCCACCTGTGTGGCGGGCCGTTTTATTGGATGGCAACGCCGGGCACCTGCCCAGGGTTGACAGACCTCCCCAGGAAGGGGTGGAGGACATTTACAGTGGCTTGCTCCGTTGCTGAAATGCTTATTTTTCGAATTACTGTGACAGTACGGAATTTGTATTTCTGGTTGAAAAATAAAAAAGTATCTTAAAAACATGATTTGAGAAATAAATCGTCACCATCGTGAGCTATGTTGCGTGCAGTTTTCCCCCAAAAAACAGGACAACAAAATACCCTGTTCATTGTCGATAACTCCAGACCGAAGCACTCAGCCCATAGTCTATAAGTTTGAAATAGTCCGTGTGAACGGGGTAGTGTTGCTCAGCCCATGACGTTTTCTCAGGACGAAATTTACAACGCTCTATTCGTGTTTTTCAGTCTCAGTTGTGTTGCTGTCCCTCAGTGTAGGCAATCACTGCGGACATGCCTATGATTATGCCAGTCTTGCGTCGGTGCCTTGTGTGATTGCCTGTTAACGGGGGCAGCACGTTTAATATTGGCCAGGGCGCAGAAATTGCGATATCCAATTGTTTTGAAATTGTTGCAAAAGTTGGTTGGCTCAAATGCCGGGGTTTGTTGTTTTTTAGTTGCTTGTTTTTGTAGTTTTTTAAAAGTTATGGACCCTATCGACCAGCTGGGTAGTTTGCGACAGTCGCAGCGGTGAAACACCAGGGGCGCGTTGACGGTGCTCACGTTCACCTGCGAATGTCGTAGTGACGATCGTAGGTTAGGGTGAAGAGCCCTTAAACCAAATATTTTTAATGAGCTCCTATACCAATTAATAGTGACCGGGCGCACTTAAAAAAAATGCAGCTTGCAAGCTGCCCAAACATTATCTTCAGTGAACTCATCCCAGACTGTAAAGAGATGAAGTCACAAGCAGTTCCATTATAAAATTCTAAATGTATTTTCTCGCAGCGTTGTCTGTCCACTAATCGGCAAAGACGTTTACGAAAGGGGTAGCGTACAGCTGACGTCAAACACGAACAGTCGACGTTAGTTAGCCAGGATGTTGATTTGTGGATCAACGCACTCGGCGGCGCTGTCATGCCGGCCTCCTGAGTTATCGTGATCGGTATGGAAGAGCATGAGTTGTTTTGGACGTCACATATGAATTCAGTCCATATTGTAGCGTGACCACCACTAAGATCTTGTTGGCAGGAAATTACAATCAAGTACAAGAAGCCACGTCACGAACTACTTGGCACTTTTTTTTAAACAACGTTTGATTTGGATTATAAAACGTTCTACTATTATGTGGATAATGGAACGGGGAAAGTGATTATGTAAAGTAAAATATTTTTTTATTTTTTTATTTTTTTTGGGGGAAAGGGGTTGTGGCTTTAAAGAGCTTCCATTTCCTTTAGACATCCTTATACTCAGAAAAATGATTCATCTGATTAATTTTTAAAAAAATTAACACTTAACGGAAATTCTTTCAAATTGCTTCGGAAATAGTTCGTTTTAGGGTTTGCTGTTAAGTGCCATCGAGTCGTTGCCGACCCCTGGTGACCCTATGAATAAAACCTCGCCAATGTTTCCGATAACAGACTGCATCCCGCAGCTGTACAATATTTGCCGTACCGTTTTATCGTACATTGAACTATAATTGCAATCCAGTTAAACTAAAAAAAAAATATTTTAAGGATTAAGTTAAAATAATAATTTAAAAAAGTTTGCTAGTTTGATACTCAGTCATTTTCAGTGGACATACTATTAAATTTACAGTTTTTGTACCCGTTTTCAGTTAATTTAATTACACTCGTAGTTGACATTCCCCGAATTTCACATATGGCATGCCATTAGAGAAAACATTTATTTTAATGTTCGTGTCTCTTCCTTTATTATAGACGTTCACTGCCTGGTGCAACTCCCATCTGCGAAAGGCCGGCACCCAAATCGATAACATTGAAGAAGACTTCCGGAATGGGTTGAAGCTGATGTTGTTGCTGGAGGTGATCTCCGGCGAGACGCTGCCCAAGCCCGACCGGGGCAAAATGCGCTTCCACAAGATCGCCAATGTTAACAAAGCGCTCGACTTCATCGCCAGTAAAGGAGTGAAACTCGTCTCTATTGGCGCTGAAGGTAAACTGTCAAATGTGCCATAATTCAAACGTCAATGAGATGTGCATTTGTTATCATACATTTGTTGCAAACACGTTCAACGTAAAATTAAAATTAGATATTGATCTCCTGTTGTCTCCTCGCTAAATGTATAATTACATGTGTGTGTTTCTATATTTTTTTCTTCAGAAATTGTCGACGGTAACGTCAAGATGACGCTCGGTATGATTTGGACAATCATTTTGAGATTCGCCATCCAGGACATTTCCGTCGAGGGTGAGTTATCTGGTATCACCAATTTTAATGCCCAAATTATGTTTCCAACGATTCAAACTTATCGGTGATATTTTGTTTGTGTTGTTCGTGATTAGAAATGACGGCCAAGGAGGGTCTGCTGCTGTGGTGCCAGAGGAAGACTGCACCCTACAAGAATGTCAATGTCCAGAATTTCCACCTCAGGTGAGCGAACGACATCTTAACCATTGGTTTTTAATATCAAAAAGGACATATGAATAGTATAAAAAGCATGCTCATGTATTTTCAATTGTTTGGCTTACTATTTTGTGTATTTGAGAATTTGTACAAATGTAACATGTTTTAATTTTGGTTGTTCTCGTCTGAATTTTGCTTTTACTGTATGTAGGAGCCGCTTTTTAAAATTTGTATTTGCAATGATGCTGTTGAAATTTATTGTTCAAACTTTTGCATTTGCTTTTGCATTTGCCAGCTTCAAGGATGGTCTTGCCTTCTGCGCGCTCATCCATCGTCACCGACCCGACCTGATCGACTATTCCAAACTGTCGAAAGACAATCCGCTAGAAAATCTCAACACTGCCTTTGACGTCGCGGAGAAGTACCTGGACATTCCCAGGATGTTGGATCCAGAAGGTACGTCTCCAAAATTCAGGGCGAGAAGAATTTTATTTTTTATTTATTTTTCGTCATATTATTATTTGATTTTAATCTCCAGCGTAGAAATTATATAATTTTTGGAAACGTTTTACTTGAATAGTTTTTACTTTACGAAACCATTTTTTTATGGGATAGAATTCTGTGACATATCCAAAAAAAACAACAATTTGGACTGTTTTCTGTCATCGAATTTTTTTAGAAATTATTTATTTGGAGATTTCTTTCTTTCTTTGGAATCTGCTTGGTACATACAGTACATCAAATTCCCCTTGCAAATTTTTTTTAACCAATTTATTATGAAACCACCTTACTATGTTGGCTTTTAAATTTTAAAATCCGAGTTTTTTAATATTTTATATTTTGGACATTAAAAAATGTTTGATTATGTTTAACTTTTGTGGATATCGCTAAATGTGTTTGCCACGATTGGAAGCGCAGCTTGGTTTGCAACACCGATTTAGTTGAGGTGGTCCAACGTTATTTACTCAGTCTGTCCAGACATTAAATAGTGCCGAACAATCCCCGCACCCCCTCTTGTTTGCAGATTTCATCAATACGGTCAAGCCGGACGAGCGGGCCGTCATGACCTATGTGTCGTGCTATTACCATGCTTTTCAGGGGGCTCATCAGGTAAACTGATTGATGCCTGCTTGGAGGAACGTCGCGGGGTTGAGGGCTGGCCCTCCCGTTTGGTTGTTCTAGTTGAGAGCGAGTGTGCGTGTGTGGTGAAGTGGCCAGCCCCCTCCCATCCTCCATTACCCCTCCCCCGTAGACCCAACTGCACGGGTTGCCTTGCCGGCAGCCATTAACCAAACGTGTGACGTAGTTTTTTTTTGAAACCCCGATTTTCCCCCTTACATTCCGTTTTTTTTTAATCTAACCTGATTAACTGTCTGATTTAGATAATCTAAAATCCGTCGGTCTTGTCGAATAGTAATACTAAATTTTAGAATTTTTAAAATATGTTTTGTTTTTTTTGCTTCAAGCAAATATTTTGCTGTGTCATTTCTAGGTTTTGCAACTTTTGGTTGCACTTTTCAATTATTTCATATTTGGTTACATCGATTATTCAATAATTGGGAACATTGATTATTTCATAATTGGTTACATCGATTATTTTTAATTTATTGGTTAAATCGATTATTTTAATTTATTGGTTAATTCGATTATTTTTATTTTTTATCAACATATGCAGAAAATAAAATTTAATAATTATAAATTATACAGTAAAGTAACGAATTGTAGTGTTCGATGTTCGATCGACTTTGTCCGTCGAAGACGGATAGTCGCAAAAAGACCGACTGACTCTTAAACTCGTATGCGTGTGCCACCGTAGTGATCCTAGTTGTGTTTTTTTCCCTTGTAACAACCTCTTTTTCCAGACATGTGTAACACAGCTATGCCCGACGAACGCGCTGTCATGACCTATGTGTCGTCTTACTACCACTGCTTTGCCGGTGCCAAGAAGGTAATCGCGATTTATTGAGATGGACACGTAGAAATAAAACTATATTCTCTCTCTGCGAGGAATATGTTTTTATCTTCATTGTTTATCTTATGTATTTCCGCTTATACAGTATCAGTAATTTCTGCTTCTTGTATTTGTTACCGTCATCGTTTACAAAACCGGCCAAAATAATTTGGTTTCCAGATTTATTTATTTTTAAATAAGAAATATTAATTAAAAGTATGTCCAACTGTTAAAAGTAAATTGTATTATCGATGAACAATTTCAGGTTGTATAATTTATTTTCTTGGTGGTTGCATTCATTAATATTAAATGATATTGCATGGTTTGGTTTTCAAATGCGCATGAGTTGCCACAAATATCAGTAGAAATTATTACCCAAAATTAACTTCTTGCACTCTTTCATTATGTGTTTGCGATAGTTTTTTTTTTACTGCTGAGTAACTAACATATTTTAACTAGTTTCTGTTGTCTTTACCGATTTCAAAAGGTGCCACAGGATAGATGTACGAGTTTCAAAAATTAGAACTAAAGTGCGTCTGCCAAATTTGTAACAATTTGTTGGGAGGAAAATGTGTGTTTTGCTGGGAATTAGTTATTTTCCAGTGTATAATCTACTTATGTTGATCAAATTATAAATATCGAATTGATAGTCGTTCTTAGTAATATTCTAATTCGCAATTCTATCCTGGAAGCACCTCATTTTAATTGCATCTTACCTATTTACTCATTCCAATTGTTGTGTACGAAAAACACAGGCCGAGACAGCCGCCAACCGCATTTGCAAGGTGTTGAAGGTCAACCAGGAGAACGAGAGGCTTATGGAGGAGTACGAGCGACTTGCCAGCGATGTAAGATCACTTTAATAATTTTCCGCATTCCCGTTTCCGGTTCTTTTTCATGACATTATTCATATCTTTTGCTTCGTGAGTAGTGTGTCAACTGCTTTTATTTAATTCTCAAAAGATTTCAATCATTGAATTTAATTACAAAAATATTAAATTAATAAATTTAATTCTCCAAATATTAAATTATTAAATTTAATTCTCCGAAGATTAAATGGTTCAATTTTGTTCTCAAATGACTATATTATCGATTTTGAAAAGTGACATTTAAAAATGTTAACACTCGTTTACAAATTCGACCAAGCGTTTTGTTTGCGTCTGTATTTATTGAACTGTGGCAACAGCCTTGGCGGTGTACTGATGAAATTCCACATATTGGTTGACCATTTGAACAAATTCCTAAATAACTAGTATTCTATTTCATTTTTTTCTTTCTAGCTGTTGGAATGGATTCGCCGCACGCGACCGTGGCTGGAGAACCGCACCGTGGACAACTCGCTGCTGGCCGTGCAGAAGAAGCTGGAGGAGTTCCGCACGTACCGTCGCAAGCATAAGCCGCCGAGGGTGGAGCAGAAGGCCAAGCTGGAGACCAACTTCAACACGCTGCAGACCAAGTTGCGACTAAGCAACCGACCCGCCTACCTGCCCACCGAGGGAAAGATGGTGTCGGTGAGTCTGAGCAGTTGTCACCACTAGATGGCGAAGATGGCTGTTGTCTTCGAAATTGTATTCGTAAAAAACGGCATCAAATTAAACGTCACCAACATCTCCAGATATCAAGTGAAGTATTTTTTAAAAATATTGTAGGCTGAAGTACGAATGCTAAAATCGAATAATGTGAGATGGATAGGAAAGGTATTTTTTTTTTTAAATGTTGTTGTGTCCCTCGCGTCGTCTCTGGACCCCGACCATCCACACCTGGTGACTCCTGGGAGCAGAAACCCATTGAGTTTTCTTAGCAGAATACAGAGGTGGTTTGCCATTGCCTTCCTCCGCGCAGTGTCTTCAGCGATCCAACGATCGCGTTCACCGGGAATCGAACCCGGATCCGCTGGTTGGCGAGCGAGCACGCTCACCTCTC
>JAUJYS010004380.1:0-12036 GCA_033995665.1 Melogona broelemanni | reverse complement strand
CATCCTACGGAGCGGACGGTCCCGGGTTCGATTCCCGGCGCAGGCTCTCGTTTATTCGATCCTGGGGTACTGGCGTCACCCTTGAGCTTTCATTAGGAAGTCTAGAGCTTAGGGGTGGATCCTGCAGCCTGGATATTCCAGCTGCCATTTCCCATCCATTCCCTTCCCTGCCACTCACATATCTCCATAGAGACATAAGGGTGCAGTAGTCTTGTAGTGCACTAGGCACTACGGTGATTAAAAAAAAAGTCTAACCCAAACACAAATTTAAAAGCAAGAACAATGCAATGCATGTACGTTGCAGGTACACACGACAAAGATCCCTACCTACAGAAGCCGGGCCTAGGAAAAATGACTTGACCCCAATAATTTAAGCTTGTGGCAAACTGACTTAGTCGAAATCACAAGCTACAAAAACATTTTTCAATAAAAGAAAAAAAAACTTAAACCATATGCTGTTTTCGAAATTTACATTTTTAGATTCCGTCCACAACCACCACATGCAATAACAATCAATAAAATTGTGCTAAACACACCACAACAGTAGAACATCTAAACTTCGAAAATCCCACCAGCAACGTATAGGCAATACGTCACGTCACGCGCTGCGAACAGACACGACCCCAGGTTGCCGAAACACAAAATGAGGTTTGCACACACACACACACACGAATTCCTGTCGCCCGTACTGCCGAACCAGTCAAGACCAATCTAGGAATTCCCACAAGGTGTTAAGCCAATATCCCAAACCCCGAAAAACAGTTTGTTGTGGTGGGGAGGTGAAGGGGGTGAGGGGGAGAGGGGGTTAAGACAATAACTCGCACGTGCCCACCACGCCCCACCCGCGTCACCACCGTGGGCTACGGTATGCACGTGCACTGGGGCACGTGCGTCGCCAATCAATCAATAAGCCTATCTCGGTACTAGTTCGCTCTATTTTACTTGTGGTGTTCCACGTGTGGGACACGTAAAAACAAGATCAATATTCACGAAGACAAGAAGGGAAAAAGAATAAGCGCGACGAATATCGGAGATAGAACGAAATTACTCCCACACACATACACACACACACATACCACCCTCCAGAGACCCAAGCCGTAAACGGGCAAAAATATTTTAAGATTTTCCAACCACTAATGCAATTATAAAACGTAAGAGTCCACACTATTACAATTATTACAATTTGTCATGAAAAGTACAAATGTCTTAAAATATTTAACATTACTCGTATTATTGTGTCCCTCGTTGTCGTCTCCGGACTTCGACCCTCGATCACCCCTGACACCGGCTGATTTCAGGAAGAAGAAGCCCCCCCCCTGAGTTTTCTTGGCAGAATACGGAGGTGGTGGCCTTCCCCGCGCAGTACCACGGGCCAATCCAACGATCGACTACATCGGGAATCGAACCCAGATCCGCTGGTCGGAGAGCGAGCACGCTCACGACTCTGCCAAACCAGACGAACAATACGATGTCGTATTTAATTTTCGTTTTTTCCTGGGTAGGTCGAGTCATAACTGTCAATATTTTATATAATTATTAATTATATCGTTAATCGATTACATAATCTAATTTTCTATCTACATTTAATCACCATTTTCCTGTGTTCATACATACTCTGTATTCGAATTTATATAATACAATATTTATAATTTAGCAGACTTCTAAGGCAATAATTGGTATTTTAATCCATTTTTTAAATAAACACCTATACCAGACAGATAAAAAGTGTCTTAATCGTCATACTTTATTTTACTGGTTTTATTTGTTCAAGACGTATTTTTCATTCCAATGTTTTAATTTGAAAGAACCTTATAATTTTTTATTGCAGAATCAATGCAGATACTGTAATGTCGCTAAAGCAAATGTCAACTATTCTTAAGTTTCTCTATTTTCTGAGAACTTCTATTCGTTTTTAATAAAACTCCTCCAATAACCAAAACATTTCTGAGTAAAGTTTTCCATTTCTGATGAGATATAGCTGCATTTCGTTTTTATATACGAGTATTCGAATTTTAGGTACGCTATAGTATCAACGCTAATTTATTACGACATTTCCCCCCGTCTAGTAATATTTCTGATTTCTAAGAAAAGCAATCCAACATCAGTCTTGCTTCCGATTACAAAAAAATATCAATATAATTTCTAGCGGTATTTGCCATTACCGAATGGATCCGCAAACATTTTTCCATGTAGGAAAAATTTCCCGCCAGCCTACACTTTGATTTGTTGTTTGCAAGGGAAGAATTTATTTCTCGCATGTTGTGCAGTATCAATAACAACATGAGCGAATACTATTTGCATATATAGCTCGATGGACGACTCCTGTTTATTCAGAGAAAAATCCCTTCTCAATCCAAATCGAGTGAGTGGTTGGCAAATATGATGGAATCTGGGTATATATATACACACCCTATATACACACACACACCTGAGACCCCAGGTGCTCAAGAATTTTTGGAATCTCCTTCCAGCAAGCATTTCCATAAATAGAAAGTGTCTAGAAATTGAAATTGGGTTTTCTAAAACGCCCTGCGTTTCTTCCGCAAATTGAGCTAAAAGTTTTTGATTTGATTTTATTGACAATTTTATTATACAATATAACAAAACATATCAACCCAAGTAAATAAAAAAAATAGGGGAATTCACCCACCCCTTAGCTGCTTCAAAAAAACTAGTCAACAAAATGTCGTATGGCGAAGGTAGTGGGGTTAGCGTATTCGTCTACTATTTTTTTATATTATTCACCGTAGTGCTACACTACAGGATTACTGGATCCTCGTGACGCTATGGCGATATGTGAGGGAAGATAATGGCGATAATGCAGGGAAGGAAAGGGGAATGGCAGCTGGAATAACCAGGCTGCAGAATCCACCACTAAGCTCTGGACTCCCTCATGGAAGCTCAGGAGTGACACCAATACCGCGGATCGACGAATAAACGAGCCTCTGCCCAGAATCGAACCCAGGACCGTCCGCACCGAAGTCTAAAGCATTACCGACTGGACTAGACGGCCGCACATACTACAATGTCGGTGATTGCGGGTTCCATTCCCTATAGAGACTTTCGAATTTTTCGGTAGAGAAAACTTGATCACCACACCATCCTTCCAAATGCAAATAAAGGTACAAAACTCGTGCCTGTACATTATTTGACACACGTTAAAAGATCCCTACCTGGGTAAAAAGCTTAGGCAAGGCAAAAAAGCAGGACATATTCGAACTTAACTGGGCATAAAACCTCACCTATATACATGTATATACGTATATATATATATATTTATTTTTTATATCACAGTAGTGCTAATTAATACAGGATCACAATCATATTGCTATGGAGATATGTGGGGGGCAGGGAAGGGTTTCACACCTAAGTTCTCTACTTCCAAATGGAAGCTCAGGGGTGACACTAGTACCACAGAATGACACTAGTACCACCGAAAGCCTGCGCCGGGAATCGAACCCGGGACCACCCGCTCAGTAGGGTGACCATACCTACTGAGCCACTGGGGGCATAATACGCCCATCAATACCTGTTAGAGGGTACAAAATTGTAATTGGAATCGGCTAATGCCCCAAAAATGTCAACGAATGCCCGCATGTGACAATCAGGTAGTGCTCATGGATTTTCCTACATCGGATTTTCCTACATACGTAGGGTCTGAGGAGGACACATAGCATTCGGAAATAAAGCATTGACGGTCAATACACGAGGCGAAGTTCCTCAAACGGAGATTTAAGCAGGATTTATTCGACGAACCGAAACAAACAAACAAAAAGAAAAACAATACATCACCCATTTTCGGAGAATGGAAATGGGGTTGGGTTGCACCCTTCATCACTACCCCTCACTTTTCAAATCTTGGCCACAGTGCCAATGCTGCAATTGCAACTTGAAACCACACATTCAAAATCCGACATAATCCACTGGGGGGCAAGTGATTGCGCAAAAGTGCGCCATCTTGTCGTGAACTAAAATAATCGGTGAACTAAAAATGCTTTCACGAACCAGAAATCCGTTATGTATATATTATGTTGGGTCTATCACCGATTATATTTGTCTGGCTATTCCAGCTGCATCCCTCTTCCCTTCCCTTCCCTGCCCCTCACATATCTCCTAAAAGACACGAGGGTGCAGTATTCCTTTAGTGCACTAGGCGCTACGGTGAATTGAAAAAAAAAAAATAAGGGATCGACCGATGCTTCGGTCCGGTTTCGAGATCATGCGATCTTCTTCAATCGATGCTGTTCGACCGATATTTTCAACAAAAAACTTGACAAGATCAATCTTAAATATCATTTATATGAATACTTTGGTCATGAATACCGATTTTATCGATTCAAGAAAATATGTCAAATTAAGTAAAACCGAATTACACTTTCATTTTCTGAACATTGCTACCCAATCACAGATTGAGATATTCATTGCAAATCGTTTTAATTTAATATCTAGGAATCCATCCTCCCTTTTCTCAAGCATGTACCCCAGTTATTAAGCATATACATCCATTAGTAATTAATTATTTAATTCCGTATGAAAACAAAACCGAAATGGTAAAATATTTTCCTTTAATGGGTAACGTTTTTGGAATCACAACGTTTTTACGGTTAATAGCTTTGGGGATTTATCCCAACGGTTCTTCAGTGAACATCTATTGGAATCCACCCTATTATTTTATTAACACGAACATCACAGTAGCAGAATATTACCGTGTTTAGTCAATAGCTATTTGAGTCTACACAAGTAGAGGAGAAACACGAAATGAAAAGGATAAAAAACATTCGTCCCCATTTGAAAAAAACTTGGTTAAAAAAAACCCAATCGTGTTCATGGCAGCAATTCATTTTTCCGAAGCCGTAAGCGCCGCATGCACTCTTCAAAAACCCCAAAAAGCTGGTTTTCAATGTTGCATTTACGCCTGATTGATCGTCGAACAATACGTGTATAAACTACATAGCAGTGTTTCTCAAACATTTTTTTCTCTGAGCACTTTTTAGATATAACCAATTTATGTGGCAGAGCCCCTAAAAGGTTTCAAATTTTTTTGGCGGAAGCCCATTTAATAAAACTTGATGGCGTTCGGATACAAGTCAATGGCGTTTGATTATTAATTTTATGTCCAAGTAGTGGCCGCGGAGCCCCTGGTAAATGCCCGCGGAGCACAGTTTGGGAAACGAAGCTGCATAGGGTAGGGGAGGGATAAGGACATGTGTACACGTAGGAATTATTGTGACTGGAGGCATAATGAAGGAATTGAGCCTCATTTATAATATCGATCATATCACGTCTGTCTCCAAGGAAATGTCATCTTGTTTTGGCTCCATCACGCACCACGATCCATGATTAAAAACCAAAAATTGATTCGCAAGAACGTCCAACACGATTGCTCAATGAAGAATTTAGCAAATTCAACAACTATGGCGTTGCAAAAACTAATGTCATGCTGAGACAAGTCCGTCAATCGTAATGAAAATTAATGGTAAAATAAAGAAATATCTATTTTTCAACACGTATATCTCACTTTTGTGAACAACGGCTTAGTTCATGTTTGAAGGGATGAATAGCGATAAACTTATTTTGTGATATCTCTTCGTAATTAATAAAAAATTATAAGTATATTACTTTGCAAGAAACACGCATATTTTGCATTCGATCAAAGCAAAAATACGTTTCCGTCATCAGACGAAAAATGATCTATCGTGTAAACCCGGCTTCGAAAGATGAAGGGATGAGATGGGGTGGGGTGTGGGGGAGGGCGAATTGGGCGTTTAAAACCCGGTACCAGCGAGCGAGAAAAATCAAAAAAGAAAAATGTGCGTGATAGAAGTTTACGGTGAGACCAAACTTATTTCATGGTCTTGCACGATCCATAATCCAATTCCAGTAAGAAACATTTTCCCGGCAGCGTTGTACAGCCCTTTCATCCTCCTACCCACCCCCATTATTTATTACTATTATTTATATACCTAATACAAGGTGAGCCAAAAGTGTGGTTCCATCGCGATAATTTTTGCTTCCGATATATTAGTTAAATCACCTTGAAGAAATGATTTTAAGGTGATCTAATTTTATGTTTTTTGGACTAATTAAGGGGTGCCACACAACTTTGTAATTGAAAATTGTGTTGTAATTTTGCTTGTTTCAGAGTTATTAGTCGAATGACCTTGAAAAAAATACTTCAAGGTCATCGAAATTAATTTCATCAGGAAGGCTCATCTTACTTGCATATTTTGCAAATTTCATAATTCTCCCCAACCATGTCAAAATTATCGCGATGGAACCAGACTTTTGACTCACCCTGTATAGGTACTAACCAACAAGGAACATTGGTATATCAAGTATAGAGGGCGGAATCGTTGTATGGAGAAAAATCGACTTCATCCGTCAATATAAATAGTTGTAAATGGCGGATGTGGCGGAACCATGCCGAACCAGCTCGCGCTCACGCACGCAAACAAAAAAATAGTGAGATAAAATATCGACGAGATAAATTTGAAAGTTAACGCCCTTAACAAAAATGACCTTCATAAAAATGCAACGACTCACCCGAGACTTTGCAGCATCCATTTTGAATAGGGAATTCAGGTTGACAAAGATGCACTCTTATTTTTCCTGCAAGGAAAGAAACAAACAAAATAATTACTTACCGGTATCTACAATACATCAAAATTATAATAAAAATTTTAAAAACTTCAACGCCAATAAAAACAAAATAATGTTATGTTTCCTTAGAAAGTAAGTTATAATAAGATAATCAGGTGGCCAAAACAGATGTCAAAATTGTGAAGGACAGCTAGTGGCAAAATCATTCAACGTGACCAATCAGTCAGCCATTTTAATCAACAAAAATAAAGTGATTGCAAATTAAAGACCTAGAAAAGGATGCAAAAAATATTTATAATTTCTTAGACATTCATGTGGCTTTTTTAATAAAAAAATAAAGTTTGAAATTTATGAAAAAGCAGACATAACTAAAATTGGGTTTATGCAATCTGAGATCGTAATGCAATCTGATATCGTTATGCAAACTGAGATCGTTATAACTTTTTCAGAATTCGAAGAACACCATGATATTTTCATAAGATTGAAATGTTTCGGGAGTTTTACCAGATTCGAAAATTTTAAGTCTCTAGGACGTGTGCAAGTTGGTTTAAAAGGGCCGCAATGATGTCCAAATAGATAAACAATCAGCACTCAAGTAATCTTAATAGAAAGTTTTTAAAAATGCAATCTTAGAGAAAAGATCGCAATGCAATCTGAGAATGTAAAAATGCAATCTTGTGTCGTAATTCAATCTGTGAATGTAAAAATGCAATCTGAGATCGTAATGTAATCTGAGAATGTAAAAATGCAATCTGAGAATATAAAAATGCAATCTGAGATCGTAATGCAATCTGAGAATGTAAAAATGCAGTCTGAGATCGTAATGTAGTCTGAGAATGTAAAAATGCAGTCTGAGATCGTAATGCAGACTGAGAATGTAAAAATGTAATCTGAGATCGTAATGCAATCTGAGATCTTAATGCAATCTGAGATCGTTATGCAATCTGATAATGTAAAAATGGAATCTGAGACTGTAACGCAATTAGATAATGTAAAAATGCAATATGAGACTGTAACGCAAGCTGAGAACGCAAAAATGCAATCTGAGAATGTAAAAATGCAATCTGAGAATGTGGAAATGCAATCTGAGAATGTGAAAATGCTATCTGAGAATGTAATGCAATCTGAGAATGGTTGTGTCAGAGTGGTTGGATATGTTCAGTATTTTTGGCAACTCCTACCACCAGATGGTGTTCGAATCCCGTTACTATTACGCAAAATTTCGAATTCTCTGGCTGTACAAAACCACTGACTATATTCTGCCGTCAATGCCAGCTACCCCCAGTCCCACAAAACCACTGCCAAAACTTTAGTGAGTTGTTACTGGCGATTTCTTGTTTGCTTTACGTATTGATCATAATCAGGCGAGAACAGGGCTGCACCGAATAAATCATTGCTTTTCGATATTTTCCATTTTCAAATGTTGGTTCGGCCGTTGATTGATTGACGGCAGATTTATCGACAAAACGCGCCAAAACGAGTCCAAAGATGGAAAAGCACTCAGCACCATCGAACGGTGGGAAAATCGGTTATTTCGTCAATGAGCCAAGAAAGAGAAAAGAGAAACGCTTGCAAAATTGGAGGTTTTCAAAATCGATTTCGATCACAAGTGTTACAAAGCAACAAACTGCATATAGCTTCAGCCCTATCAGTTTCAACATAACTAAACTACCCGATATTATTTAAACTTATTCCAGCCTTAAGACACGCACAAAAAAGACATTTTGAAAAATTGGCATCAATTGGGTGGTCAATATTTTCAATTGGTTATTCGATTTTATCTAATTTTAATTTTAATTTATCCTATTTCATTTAAAAAAATTATTCAATTCCATTTAATATTTTATCCTATTTAATTTATACTTTGACCTTATTTCATTTAAAATTTTATCCTATTTCATTAAAATTTTTATCTTTTTTCATTAAAATTTTTTATCTTATTTTAATTTGAATTAACCAATTTTAACTGCCACCCCTCATTGCCAGTGTTTCGATACGGCTAAGTGGTGGCAGAATTCCCCCTCGGGGTGATGGCGGGAAAGAATTATTATTATATTTCTTCTGTCAATAAATTAAATTAATTATAATTTATCTTTTCACACTCGATAGCAGATAGGAATATGTTCCCGACACTGATTTTGAAATATTTTTTGATCAACTTAATGTTTTAATTACGCAAATAAATTTTGAGACAAAACAATGCGTTTCGTACAGCAAACAAAACGGAACAAGTTTTCAAAACACATTGTTGTCGACGGTGCAATTCGAATAGCCGTTTTTTAAAACTAGAGTTTACGAGCCTTACTTCTTACCAGTCTAAGATAAAATGTGGTTTACACAACTATTACAATAAACTGAAAATATTAAATTTCAATGTTAGAAAGAGATCATTTTCCCCTCCCCCCCCCCTTCCCCAACATAGAAAACTGTGCCATTATCTGACGTTTTTCCCTGTCATGCAACGCACGATAAAACGCTTGTCAAAAATTAAAAGAAACGTTATTCTTTAAAACCGGTAAGGTCACGTGCGCACAAACCACGTGCCTTCGCGCATGCGCGAGTACGTAATGGTTCACCGCGTGACTGATGAAAAAGAATGGCACTCGCAGAAAATGGCACAGAAATTAAAGATGGCGGACGACCGTTCCATTTTTTTTCTCTGTTGTAGAGTTGTACGACCAAGCGCAGATGACACATCTAGTGAACACATACAGGGGTTGGACAAAATAATGGAAACACCACTATTTGTACAAACATGCTTTTGATCTCATCTGGCCGCACACGTCGTGATTGGGAAATCCTAATTTTTTTGTCAATCGCCAAATTTACATCGCTATCGACAAAATATTTAATATTGGTGCCACGAAGTGTGAGACTGAATTGACTTCAAACACTTTGCAGAAACAAAACCGCATTTTTGGATGTCCATTAGGCGTCTATTAAGATATTATTTGCAACAAAATATAAAAAAAATCTAATATTATAAGAAAGAAAATGTGTCTGTCTGTCCGTCCGTCTGCCTGTCTGTGTGAAGCCAACACGTGACCTAAACTGAATTTATACAAAACACGTGCAGTGCAATAATGAGATGTTGGCATAGAAACTAAACTCTATTAATTGCCAAATAAATATGTTGACATGTAATTTGTGTTGCACTGCATGTGTTTTGGATAAGTTCAGTTTAGGCCACGTGCAAACAGTTCAAATTAAAATAAAAAAATGTCTGCCCGTTTGTAACAGCATCCACAAATTAAACTTAGTTATTAAAAACATAAAAAAACACTTTGTCTGCAAACATATTAACGTGTGTCAAAAATAATTCAACAAAAGACAGAAGGTACGCATGGCGCAATACACAACCGGGCGAAGCCGGGCTTAAAGCAGTTATATTTATAAATATAAAAATTTCAAATATTTGTTAGATATGCACTATCCGTCTAACTCATTTGGTATGGTCCCGGTCCCGGGCTTGATTCCCGACGCAAGCTCTCGTTTATTCAACCCAGGGGTTGTGGTGAAAATGTGCCCTTCACATATTACCTAAGCAACAATAGAGGTATTCACTCAGTAAGGGGAATTACCCCACTAAAAAAACCTGATTTGACAAAAAATTGGGGTTTCCCAATCACGACGCATGTGCCCAGAACAGATCAAATGCACAGTGTACCTAATATAGGCGTTTCCATTATTTTGTCTAACCCCTGTACATGCGAAACAAAATCGCGGTTGTCCATGTGTGTGTACGCTTGTACATGCACTAAAGGCGCGTGCGCGCGCGGCGGGGGCGTCGTCAAAATGGGCGCAAGGGTGCTTGAGCGCGCGATCGAAACCTATATCCCCGTCGTTCCGGAACATTACTCGCCATTATCATATATTCTTTTTCGGGAGTAGGGGATGGGGTGGGGGACGAGTGTGCCCGTATCGGATAGAAAAATCTTAATGTCATTAGACTTGACGAAGTCGTCGACAATGAAAACATACTGGCACTAGAGGCGTGGGCGTACTAGAGATACTGTACAGTCGAGGCCACAAGTGAGGGTCCGGGTGACAAGGGTAGCCATACTTTCGGTTCAAGGCGAACAGCCTTATCAAAACTCGTAAACTATTATGCGAATCACTTCGTTTAAAAACGAATATGTCTGATTAAACTACGTTTTAACCCCAAAACGCAAAATTCCATTTACCTAAATGAATTTGTTATTTTTTTTAAGATCGCTTAAAAATGCTTAATTTTTATTTCCTCGGGTAAACCCGTCTCAAATTAAATTAATATAATAATTAATACTTTCTTAAATAAAAGCATCGTAATAAGAGTGCATTCTAAAAGTTCACACGGGATGACTGATCTGAATAGAAACGGGGTGCATTATTATCTTGATGGAGACAATGCAAATATATGGCTAGTACGTGAGATTCCAAATGACACGTTCGCCAGGTGGCGCAAAATCTCATTTCACAGAAATGCTTGCATAGGCGAACCTTGTAGATTTTTTTAAAAATCACCGTAGTGCTAATCACTACTGGATTACTGCACCCTCGTGTCGCTATGGCGATATGTGAGGGGCAAGGAAGGGAAGGGGATTAGCAGCTGGTATAGCCAGGCTGCAGGATCGACCCCTAAGCTCTAGACTTCTTAATGGAAGCCCAGGGGTGACACCAGTACCGCGGCTCATCGAATAAACAACAGCCTCTGCCGGGAATCGAACCAGGGACAGTCTGCACCGTAGTCGGAAGCATTACCGACTGGACTAAACGGCCGTACAAAGATCAAAGATAGATTAAAGACAAGCGATAGATCAAAGACAAGCGAAATAAATCGAACTAGTCCAATATCTTAACAATCGCCAGTCAGAAAATCCCAAACGCCGATAGCCAACGAATGTCACTTGTCGATCGTTATAGGTGGCGCCACCGATCCTTCATCATTACGCGCTTTGGTATAGCACGCGCGTGCAAAGCCACCAGCGCCGTTCGGGGACCACGCGCGGCGGCCAGACAAAAAAAATCTAGGCCTTTTTCGCCACACCAAAAAAAGAACCGTTCGTAATTAACCGCGGCTATAGCGGTGTGTGTGCGTACGCGCACGTGAAACCGATTGTTGAACTCTGGAGAGAATCGGTCGAGAGACCCCCCACACCACACCATCGCCACCACCGTACATCACATTCAGACGGACCCCGCTAGCAAATTGCTGGCAGTCGTTAAGTCCACAGTTGCGATTTTCAACGATGGCTCAAGCCGCTGTCACACGGAGCAACTTTTGCACTGAGCAACTTGTAGAGGGCGCTTTCTGCGATCGCACAAACGCTTGAAGCGCGAGTGGAATTGAAGTTGTTCCGTCGCCGTGGTTTAATTATGTGTATGTACGAACCGATGGCTCAGTGGGTATGGGGACATGCTACGAAGCCAAAGGTCCCGGGTTCGATTCCCGGCGCA
>JAUJYS010004379.1:0-12038 GCA_033995665.1 Melogona broelemanni | reverse complement strand
GTCTCAGTTCGGCGATTGATTTTATTTGTGCGTCTTGTGTCATCTATGTTTCTACGCATACATAAGTTTGGATTTTGATTCAGAGAAACCAGCTGTGTTAGAAATTACAAATATTTTATCTGCTTGAATTTCTTTTTCGATGAGCGAGATAAGTTACCTCCACTGTCTCAAAATAAAGATAGCTCTCTCAATTTTTAAGTTTTCAACAAGCCACACTCCCTCAAAATACAATTTAATTAGAGAAAGAACACAAAAATATTTTCGCTGAAATTTCTTTGAATCTAATAATACGACCAACTTTTCACGATCAAACTTGGTGACGAAATGATTTTTCGCCCCGTTTTAGTCATTTTTTAGCAATCACGGTAGTAGTGAAATGCACAAGCGAAGGTTCTGTACCCCATTGTGTTGTCTTGGCAATGTTTGAGAGGCATAGCAGGCGACCAGCATACCACTCAGGGATCGAATAAACGAGAGCTTGCGCCGAGAATTGAACCCAAGACTGTCTCAACCTACGAAAAGTTGTTGTGTCACTCGCGTCGTCTCCGGACCCCGACTCCCGACACCTACGGTTGTTCTTGGCAGAATACAGAGGTGGTTTGCCATTGCCTTCCCCCGCGCAGTACCACCAGCCAATATCCAATGATCGGCTACACCGGGAATCGAACCCATTGCGCTGGTGGGCGAGCGAGAACGATTACTACTCAGCTAGATCGGACGTACCCCTCCAAGAGTAACCCTCTTAAAAATAGTATGGTGGATCCATGCCACTTACCAGATCATCTTCTCCGAAGTTTTCGGTCGGGTTCTGCAAATGGCGCGACTTTTGCCAGGCGCCCGGCATGGCGATGGGTAAGGAGGTGGCAAATAACACCAATGGATCGACCGCCACCTCTACGTCATCGTCGGGACCTCCGCGCTCCTCGTCGGATGATTCAAACACTTTCTCTTCGTCGCCGTAATTCTCCTCGTCCTCATCCATCAAAAACACTTGAGGTAGGGGAAAAACAACAAGGTGCTCTTTCAATTTAACTTGTCAGCCATTTACATAAATGGACGGCTCCTACGAACACTTCATGCATGTTCCTACCAAAATTATCTGGATCCATGAACTTACTGGATTCTTCTGTACTTCGCTGTGGTCTGAATGTGTTTCTTTTGGCAGAAATAGGTTGTCCAGCACGTGGAACACTTGGCGTTGCTCTATTCCCGAACGAACTCTGGAAAACGTACACAAAATGAGCACGTGAATGGGTGGAGAAACAAACGCGACCAGAGCCTCGCTTTTCGACGCAACTAAAAAACGCTGTGATTGGCTGAAAATCGAAAATGGTCATTAAATCAGCCAATCACAGCGTTATTGAGTTTAATAATTAGTTGGGCCTAAAATTTAAACTAATTAATGAGGATGAAAAAACATGCATAATTCGTGTTTTCTTTACCGTCGTCTTGGAATTGTTGGCATCTCTTGCCGACGTCGATTCATTATTGGTGCCAATAGGCTTTGAACTGGTCTGGTGGGAATTCACGATTCTACACACGTTCACATTTGGATAAAAAGCTTTAGCAATAGGTGGCGCAGGATGATTTCATTAATTCACAGAGTAAGGGGTTAAAAACTTACTCCGCCAAGGCATTGTGGTCTTGCCAAGCTCGGGTCTCGAGCAAATTGAAACTTTGCTTCTGTTCATTTTCAAAACGCCTGGGGAAAACAAAAAACACATTTATTTGTAACTAGCGCTTCAGACTGTCCGAGGACAGGCAGCTTTTTCGCAGGCTAGGGACAACAACACGAGAGGTACAATAATACCCTGTAGTGCTATTCACTACAGTGATCAGGAATTAAAAAATCGCCTCGAAACAACAGTTATAGAGGGGTACATTTCACAATTTCCTGGGGATCGAATAACGAATCCCGATCCGGGAATCGAACCCGGGATCGCCAAACATATTGCTCTCAATCACTGAACTACTGCGACCGCACAACATGCGCATTCAGGTTTCATTTTGTGCATACAGCGCATTCACAACTTTGTGATGACGGAAACTGTTTTATTCCATAGGAATTGCTATTTTCATTCAAGAATCAGCACAACACCAAATAAAGCTAGATGATTGATTTGTTCAGAAATCAATGTTTCTGTGTTAACCACCAGTGCCACCTTACCTAATTCGTTCATTCATGAGGTCTCGTTGCGTGTCCAAGAAGTCAGTCACCTTCAAATTAATCTCTTGCAAATGTTTGGCAGATTTGTCTCCCGATGACGACTCGCGTTCTGTAAATTCATCAAAACCAAGACATGGCCACTTATAAACATGTCCTAACGTTAACGAGTTTTCCGCAAACTTATTTTATTCGAGATGGGGGAGAAACTTACCCGCGACGCTGGTCGGCAATTGCTGCGCCTGATTAATCACAATGTTGTATACCGTTGAATAATCTTTCAACTTGGGCAGTATACTTGTGGCAGCATTTACCTAGCGAAATTATTAGAAGAAAAAAATTCAAACATCATCACAATTGTAGTTTAGGGTATCAACTTTATCAACAAATCAACTTTTTAAAATTTATTTTCAAACTTATTTTGACAAACTTTAAAATTATATTTTAGAGTTAATTTTATAAAAATTCCATATTACAGCTTTAACCAAATCAACTTTAAAAAAATATGAATACAACAAAAAAGGTGTCAAATTGACACAGAAGTTTGTAGTAGAAACACCAATTTTGTATTTAATTAAAAAAAATAGTGAAAAAAATCCTAATTTTAAACAATGATATTAAATTAAAATAAATAATCAGGAATCTAAAGTCTCATCTTATGAATACTTTTTTTGTGTTTTTAAATGTTTACTGAAACATAACCGAGTTGTCATCTGTGCCAGCGGTCAAAATAATATTTTATTAAGATGGGGGAACGTTTGGGGATTTTTAACGAGTAGAAGAAATTTACCGTCATGATGACTGACAGGTAGCATGTATTGGATTTATGAGGACTGCTGGACACAGCGTGAGTTTCCTTGGCGCAGTTGATGCAGCGAGTGATGATCCAATCGTCCACTCGGCGGCTGTGGCACAGGCATTCCAATTTCTGAAACAGGACAAAACTCGATAATTGTACATACGCCTACCACGAATGACCGCAAGCATGACCCCAAGTTTGCTAAAATTTTTAATTGGTGATCGAGCAGTAACGAAAGGTAAAGGTATATTTCGTTCACATGACGACATTTTTTTATTTTTTACGAAGGTCTATTCTACTTTAAGCTTTGTGCTAGGAGCATCGCCAGCTAAAGTCGTCGTTTGCCCCAGTCTTGTTCTGGGTTTATCGTTCTTTAAAGACAAAAACTGTTCCAATTTTTAAAGCTTCCACCAATCCCCTGAACGAACGAACGCCCTAAACAAATACTCTATATTGGTTAATTAATTGAACAAAAATTAATAGCTCTTTATTCACGTCATCGAATCGATCCAAAAGTCACGTCATCGAAAGAGGACGGGCACGTAACCGTAAATGACACTTTAGACTCAAAACGTTTAAATAAAGAACTCGTAGAGTGTCATAAAATCACACCGTCTAATTTTACCAACAATTTTTTTTTAAACCATTATAATTTTTTTGAACGCTTATTTTCCGGCGTGTCACTTCTGAACAGTTGTGTCTAGGACAGAACCAACGGATATCGGAGCATTCCCAAAACCAAGAAGATATGACAAAATAGAATCTTGACATTTGACCTCAAATTTGGTCTAAACCGGAACTTGGTTCAGACAACACACATGTGCGTCCTTGTCTAAACTCGGATGCCAAGATTAATGACTGAACACTCTGTTAAAAATCCACGTGGGTCCAATGCGCCCACTCCCACAAATTAAAAAAAAACGCAGCTGAGTAGCTGACAAGTGAAATAGTCTTCCGATTCCTAGGGGTCACAAATGGTCAAACTAGAGGATAAATTGTGATGACCCTTCATAACTTCTCCCACCACCCAGCCCCAAAAAACAAGCTGGTAAGGGCCCACTGATCCTGCACATCCCAAGGCCATCCAGAAATGCGTCGCCCGCAACCACGGGCTTGTCAGTTACTACGCGCCACCCCAAATCACGTACCTTGTTGACAGTGAACCCATTGGGCGAGTCCAGGATTTGGACATTCTGGAAGAAGGAATCCCGCCCGACAATACTGTCGTTGTCCAATGACGACAAGGTGGCTCCAGCCAGTCTGCGAGACACCCCGGCGTTGTCGTTCCCTCGGTCGCCGTTCACCACCGAGACCTCCACGTTCCAGCAGGGGCATGTCCAGTGGACCAATCCGACCAAGGCCATAGTCACCTGTTCACACAATGGGAAAATCAGGATCGGAATCTCACCAATCGCTGTCACCGCAAACCGTGACATTGCCAGCTGGAAACCAGCAATTATCAAATACGATTGTCGTCCCCCAAAAAGCGTTAATACTTATTTTTTGTCCCAATGACCTTTGCTGGTTCCGTATTCTTGTTGTTGACGCAATAGACCTCAGCAGATGTACCAGACTGGCCGCATGACTCGAAAAATAAAATTGCGGATGGGCGATTGTATAGTCGACTATCGCCAGTGTCCCAGGCTACTTTTGGACGGGTGTTTTCAGACCGGTTTGTTGCATAATGCATATTAATCATGCGCTTGGAAACAGGATCAAATTCCCAACAACCTGTGTTGCTAGGCAAGTTTGCAACGAGTGGATTAGTTCCTGTTCAGCACCATTTCCTACACAGTAAAGACTTCTCCATTAAAAATTTTATATGGTTGTAACAAAAAAAAAAGGCAACATCTTTTCAAGGATAATTTCGCTAGGTTTTTAGAAATATTTTTTATTTGAACAAATTTCCAAGATTTCAAATACCCCACGCTTAATGGCGATCACACACACTTTTTTTTTTTTGGTTGATCAAAACCGAAAAGAAAAATTCTAGAGTTTTGAAGTGAGTGCACAAAAAACCTGCCGAGACAATTACAAACACAATATCATTGTATATCATGAATAACAATTATCAAAATTAATGCTTTTATAAAATCAAACACAAATATGCAACACGATAATATAAATGCCGTTTTTACCGCCCAATTGCACCGAAACTGCTCGTACAAAATATTAAACTGGGTGTTTAAAATGAAAACCGTTTGCGCTGAATAATAACAAATTAAAATAAATACAACACATTACCATGGTACTTTCACCAGCAATAAAATTATTAACATGAAAACAACAATTGAGAATTTTATTTAGAGTTAGCTTTGGACGACCTCCAGTACTTTCCATTTCTGAATAAAAAATAGAGAATAATTTCCAACATTGTAAAATTATTGCAAATAACAAAGCTGCTATTGCACAAGGAATTTTTTCATATGTCAAATTGTTTGCTCAAGCAATAGCACCACCAATGGCTAGTTTAGGGTAACTACTAGTTTACCCAGATAAAGATTTAATAAATTATTAATGATTTAATAAATTCTGAATTTGTTCAGTAAATTCTAAATAGCAGTAGACAAACAATTTAAATGGAAAATATTTAATCTCATTGAAACTTAAGTTTCGCTGTGTCGAGTTGCAAATGCCAAAAAACAAACAAAAAAAAAAAAGTCACTGAAAACATAACATCGGAAATTTAAAAAATAAAAAAATTTCCCTTCATTCAAAAACCGGAATGACATAGCTACCAATCTGAAACTAAAACGCTCTTTACAGTCAAACAAATAAAAATAAAAGTATATATATATCATCGGTAATAAAATAATAATCAATTTTTGGAAAAGTAATCGCTATGAGCAGAGTTAGAACATAACTTTTGACATTACGAAGAAGAAAGAAACTAAGCACCAGTTTGCAGACATACACATTTAGAAAACCCACAAACTGAAAGCTGCATTGCCAACTTAAAACTAAATAACGACGAGATTGTCAAACAGTTCCACCCAGATACAAAAGAACAGCTTTTTTTCTAGCAGAACCAGGGCAACTAACAAAGTTAGGTAAATATCAAATGTGTATCGCAATTTTTCTAAAAGATTACCTTATCTCTCGTAAGAAGCATAAAAATATTTTATTTTTTCATTAGAATTCTCAAGTTACGAGTATAAAAAGATGCATGCTTTACACCCAAATGGGTTCAATTTGAATAGAAATTGGGACTAGAAAATGATTAATAGTAGATAGGAGTATTTTTAAAAATAATTGTCAAACAGTATCCACTCTGAAAAGTGAGGAAATAACCTGGACCAACTGCGCGATTAGTGGATGGAATGATCCCACTATATTCGGTACCCAGCTAGCCAGCCAACTAGAGCCCGGACGAAAATGTCAAAAAAGAGTTAAATGTGTGCGTGCATTTCAACCAAGGCTTTAAAAATATAGAAGGTTAATCTATTCGGGGGGTAGAGCGTTAAATGACTAAAAAAAAGCTGGCATCTGTCACGTGTGAACGTGTGTTCACACGTGACAAAGCATCGCAATAGGAGAAAGTTCTAAGCATTAAATCGGATGACTGGTCCGAACCGAAACAAGGGTGTTTTATTAATTCTTGGGTGACACCGCAAATAAGTGTCTGTGTCGTCACCTGAAAGACAATCGAGATTGGTTGGCGCAATCAAATTTTATTTCACACGTGAAATATCCAGCTCGTTCGATTTCAAGAACCGAAAAAATGCTGGCGACTCACGCTTCCAGATAACGCGTTTTGCGTTTTCGGGAGCCCGTTTTACGTTCATAACTTCATAGTTTAGTTTAAACTTCAGAGCTCTGTGACCAATCAATGAATGGCACGTCACTGAATCAGCCAATCACAGATCTCTGAAATTAAACAGCACCATGAAGGTATGAACGAAAAACGGGCTCCAGATACTCCATAGATGGTGAACAAAATTCCTCGCATAGGCTAACCTTCTATATTTAAAACCCTTGTATTTCAACACGACAAGGACGCTATCAGTTACAATTACACACACACACATGCACACATATTCAACACGCGCTGGAAAAAAGCAGTGAATAGCGAAGCTGCACGCACACACACACACAAAACTACAAAAATACTCAAAATGCGAGAATGACACTGGAATAAATCTGAGAACAGATATCGAATGTGTGGAGAGGTTGGAAAAAAGCTTCAAAAAATTGCCAGCCATTGATGATGGGTGGAGGAATAACAGCTCCCCCCCCCTCCATTTTGTTTTTGTTTTTAGAAAGAACGTACAAATCTCGAAATTGTATGTGTATAGTTAGAAAACAGGGGTGGTGAACAAGCCAAGATTTCACAAACACGCGGGGTGACAAAAGCGATTATGTATTTGTACGATCCAATGAGGCGATTGATTATACGATAGGGAGGCGATTTTCAAACGCCCCCATCGAGTCATGATTAAAACTCGGTACAAATAAAACCAGTTCCCCAACTATTGCACAAAACTCTCAACTTGAAGAGTGGTATAACCACCAAAAAGTAGTTACCAACATGTAGTTTAGTGACATATAATTGTTTAGTGTATATTTGCAAGAAAAGAAAAAAATGTTTCCTGGTTATGTTGCCAAAAAACCCAGACAATTAACGGAAAACACGAGCAAATTAAAAACAGGCAAATTTGCCAGTTCAATGTCAAACAAAAATTTTAAAAGACCAAATTCAAATTTAAAAGACCCAAAAATGTCACACAAATCACTTTGGTATATAACTTGATCAAATATAATCCCAATTCACCTGAATATCTTTCCCAAAGGCTTTTGGTACGTCAACACGTCAAAAAATCATCGTGACGCCACCCCCACCATATTGAAATTTAAGAGATTCCGTTGGTTAAAAAAACTAAAACTCTCTCGAATGATTCTCGTCAAAAAAAAAATTGCAACCCTCCCTTCCCCACCCCCCTCCAACAGCAGTAAAGATGATAACCACACGCAATCTCATAATAAGCTACATTTTTGATCATCAGCACATTATCACCAAATATGTGTACCGAAAAAAACGATGCGAAAATGCCACGAAACAACGCAACACACACGGACACGAGAAGCATCACTTAACAAGTGGTGTGTGTTTACATGGGCACAGTTATGACTCCCACCCACCACGCAGCGACCAGATCAGACGAGTCCAGGAGTTCCATCTCACTCCACGGCGGCGTCACCCATGATGGTCTTGATCGCCCGCTTGAGATACTCCTTGAGCGGCTCGTAGTACTCCCGTCTCAGGAGGATAATCTCCGGCAGTCGCCGCACGTCGCTCAGCATCTCCGAGTCCGACTCCAGTATGGCCACCACGATGCAGGACATGAAAAAGGCGGCGAAGAACAGGGTGGGCACCATCAGTCGGAAGGCCACCACGCGACGAGCTGGCGAGGGCAGAGCGGCATACGGTGACGAAACAGATGGCTGCGTCTGGTGTTGCTCCTGCGAACTAAACAGGGGGATAAAACCAGTCTCCTTGGTCTGGATCTCGCCAGCATCGTTCATCGAAGGGTCACCGGAGAGTGTGTCATAATGCTCGTCGTGGTTGACACCACGGTTGGTCACGTGGTTGCTGTCCGGCGGGTGGTGGTGGTGTTGCTGGTACTGGTGGAAGGCCAGGTGGTCCTCACCGCCTAGTGACTCTCGGAAGGTGTCGTCCACGCTGCAGGAGATGCGGGCGTAGCTGCCACCGGCGGCCGAGGAGGAGGAACCACCCGGCTCCTGGTCGTCTTCTTCGACGGTGGTGAGGCTGATTTCCGGGTGGTGGTGTTGCTGGTGGTAGGAGGCGGAGGAGGTGAGGGGGTAGTTCTTGTCGTTGAAGGGGCGGCCGCCGTTGTCCAGCATGGAGTCGTACTCGTCTTCGTCGTCGTCGGCCTTGGTCACGAGGATGGGGGTGGAGTATTTGGCGCGTTGGAGGACCGAGAAACCTGGCGGCCACATGTGGAAACACGGAAAGGAATCATGAGCACCTAGGAAGCTGGCTCACTCCTGACTCAGCCACCACACACCTTAGAATAAATTATCTTATTTCATAACTGTTTAGAGCCTCGTATCCCAAACTGCGCTCCGCGGAACCCTAATTCTCAGGGGCTCCGTAGTAGCTGTTCCTGGAAAATGTTTTGCAAAATTAAAAAAATCGCGGCGCTGCACGCGCTCTTTTCCAATGTTGCTTTGAAAAAATATCGCGGCGCTGCGATTTGGTCTAAATAAAAGTCAGCGAAAATTTTGATTTTGGTCAGGGAAAATCCGGGAAGCTGATATTTTCAGTGTTCAGTATGCTGCCCTCCCTATGAACAACATTAACTTGTAAGACATGAGGTAGGAATTAGGGGCTCAACCAAAAGGGCACCGCGAGTCAAAAAGTTTGGGAAGCACTGGTTTAGAGGATGTATTCTTTGGTGGTGGTGGTGGTGATGGTGATGAGTTGAAGGCGTGGTGTATCTTACCGCCATCCACGTCCTGCGTGCTGGACTGACTGCTGGTCAGCGTGTTGGACTTTTGTCGAAATGACAGAGACCTCGAGTTGGTCCTGGAGAACTCGGGCGGTTCTCGTTGGATCGAATTGCTCGACTCGATTATCTCTTTCTCTACCCGGCCGCTGTAACCACGCAACCAGAAAGGTTGGAGACAGAGACGGACAGATGGAGACGAAACCAGTCATTAGTGGAAACCGTGAATGGGAGGCGGGGTGGTTTAAGACGGGATGAGAAGGAGTAGTTTTAGGAAAGAGAGAGAGAGCGAGATTGCAAGGTTTTTAAAGTTAGAAGGTTAGCCCAGGCGACGACTTTTGTGAGCTTTGGCGCCACCTAGGGAGGAGTATCACGTGTATGTGGTTAATGCTAGAGAGCTGACATTTTTTTGGTAGGTAAAACGCGTGGAATATTTTCACGTATCAACTTTTCATGACGTTCGAAGAATCCGGGAATGCACCAGAAATTATTTTGTATTCAAAGATATACCAAAGAGATAACCAAATATATAAGTGACTATTTTCTAACCATCCATCTCTATTTATGCACTTTCACGTGGAGTTTTCCTTCCATGGGTGTCAATTTTATACTTTCAGGATTAATAGGTATCTCCACAATAAAAAAGTTGTTTTTTTTCTTCCGAAAAACGGTTTTTTGCCATTACTTGTTTGGTTCTTGAAAACGAATGAGCCGGAGTTATCACGTGTGAAATTAGATTGGATTACGTCAGCCAATAACAATAGGTTTTCAGTTGACGGTGTCACCTAAAAGTTGATAATGCCCCCCGTTTCAGTTCATAATTAACTTTTAGAACCCCCTCTTATTACGATATTTTGTCAAGTGTGAACGTATATGCCAGCCAATCCCGCTGGGGCTCCAGGTGAGGCGCAGATTTTTTTAGCCAATCAACGCTTTACCCCCGAATATGTCGTGTGAAATGATATTGGATCGCGCCAACCAATCAGGATAGGCTTCCAGGTGACAGACAGGTGATTGCTTTGCCTACCCCCGAATAGGCTAACCTCTAATCTTTAAAAACCTTGGCGAAATTGTATACGGAGAGAAGATATGTATATATATTGAGGGGCTGTTCATAAATAAATGCCACATTCACACACCCGTGCATATCAAACCATTCACACAGTTACGGTATATAGATAAATATAGAGAATTTTACGTCTAGCCGGAAAAAAAAACATTCACACATCAAAACTTAACTAGGAAAAAAAAAGTAAAGTATCAACAACAAGCTCGGGCAATTTGTTAAAAAGAAGAAATTGAAATATATATAGATAAAGATAATATATGTATGTATATATAACGTGCAAAAAAAAGGATTCCTGGTCTTATGTACCTATATCTAAATCGGGAGCCTCTAGAAAAGAAACTACCACCAGTTACCACAGAGGGAGCTTCAGCGGATGAACTTAACCTAAAAAATGCAATGCAATAGACGAACTATTTTAAACTAGGAACCAACCAAAAAATGCGGCATAAAGCGATATATATATATATTTAGCAAACAATGGAAAAAGCAGCTTGACAATGTTTCTGGGAGGGGATTTTGGGAGAGGATGAGGTTCATGCAAATGGGGGGGAATAGAGGTCAGGTGACTCTAGACTAGTGTGGACTTACGTAAAGAACATTCTCTGTTCGAGTGCGCAGCGCCACAAATGCTTGCAGGCCGCCGACGAAGGACACTTGAAACCGATCGTGTGCTTCTTCTGCAGAACGCGCAAACAAATTGACAAAAATGGGTAAGGGGTGATGACGTCACTAAACAAAGAACCAACTCACCTAAAAATAACTGAATTAACAAACTCACTTTTGTTCTGGAATCCTTGATATTGCGTAAGCAGACAATGTTTGTAAATTAATTTTTATCATTGTTCCAAAGTTAAACTTGTGACACCGTCATTATCGGTTCATCTTACTGGCCGCACCATACATAGGCCGCGCCAATTGAACGCAGATTAATTAATTGAATCAATTGTCGATTAAATCGAATTACTCGTCAATTATATCGAATTAATTGTTAATTAAATAGAGTTCGTTGCAGAATGAACTTCGGTATATTTAATGCCTGTCCAAACTGGGATTTGAACTTGAGTATTTCCAAAATCTCCGACTACTTGGAAAGCCCAGGTGGATTCAGAGCCTGATGTTCAGCCGCACTGCGTCTCACTCGCACCAGCCCATCCCATTAGCCGCGGCCAATGAATCGATAAAGACGGAAAGATGAATCTCGAATGTTACGAGCCAGATGAAATTTCACGAACCTCATTAAATATGAGATGAATTATAAACATCTTTCCCTCGTAGTTTATTTTCTGAACATCAGACCTGTTGATTAAAATACAAGGCCACACAACAGTCTTTAACCGAATAACTAATTAATCTTTTGTCGTTCACCAATATTGCATTCTTTTTATTTTTTTTATATAAATCACCGTAGTGCCTAGTGCACTACAGGATTACTGCACCCTCGTGTCTCTATTCTGATAAAAAGTATTGTTTCGTATAACCACACTTGGTAGTTATACTGGCGCAGAACGTCGGATTACAGAATTTAGTTACCACAATCTT